>JAXGGA010004275.1:0-90465 GCA_038373865.1 Uloborus plumipes | reverse complement strand
ACAAAAAGTATTAAGCTTACTGTATTGACTGTATTAAAGCATTAACTTTGATATATTATTTTTATTTTATAAATTCTGAGCCTTGTTCAAAGCAAGCTTAAATGAACTATTTCACTTATTAATTTAAGTGATAATATTGTGCGACAGCTATATATTATGTTTTATTTTTTAATGATAGTTTAAGATTTATTTAAATATAAATTCAGTCTTTTCAGAGCTATACATTCACTGCTCTCAAATTGTCTGTAACCACAACTATTACTATAAATTAAATTAGCTTTTTTCACGAAAATACCGTGCGTGTTTATGTTTTGGTTCGTCTTTAAAAGCTAAAAAATGCGTCAGACTTGTCGAGTATCGAGTTTTTGGGGTTCTAATGTTAATCATATAATTCTAACATTCTTAAAAAAATAAATTTAAAACTCACTTTTTTTCATCTAAAATTTAGAAAATTTCCCGGGGTTATGGGCCCCCCCCAATATTTTTTATAAGTCGGCGCCCCTGATAACAAGCCATATTTTTTATCATGTATTCAAACGAAACTGCTACACAAAAAACAAGAATCCGACCAAAATTATCAGATTATGTTTGCCATGTGTATGATAATGACTGGTGGCTAGGAGAAGTGTTGCAAGTAAAGTATTCAATGTTGAAGAACAATACAGAATAAATTATTTTCATCCGAAAGGGCAGGAACGTCATTTAAAAAAATCAAGTGAGGATGACTAAACTTGGGTTCAGTTGCAAGACATTTTGAAAATCTTGACTGCATCAGAACTATGGTGTGCACAAGGAAGAGGTCACAAGATCACACCCGTGATGAGTGAACATTTATCAACTCTTCTCTGTGAGACGAAACACTTATGAAAGTAGTTCTACAGGAGAGCGTTAAGAGATTTAGACAATAAAAATTTTAAATTATCTTATTAAAGTGTAAATATGTTACTTCATAACACTTCTTTGTCATTTCTATAGTTGAAAACTAGCAATTAAGTATACAATTAAATTTCACTAAAATCTGAGATTAAGTACAAAAATAATCTTGTTGCTTCAGGGCAATTATATGAAAATTCAGATGCCCAATGCCCATAGCTGCCAAGCGCTGTTGAATCAAAGCAACTTTTGTTACATTTTTTTAATGGAAAAAGTACTTAAGATTCCACCAATAAAATTATTTTTATCCTACCCCCACATGCGTTTTTTTTAGCGTTGAAAACCGGATTTTTTTGAAAATTTGGCAACATTAGGGTATCTCATAAAATGGGCGGAGTAACAAGCTAATTTTTTTGTATAATAAGTAACCACGCATATGAATATATGATATCAAAATAGAGGGCTTGTAATAATAATAATTTTTTTTTCATCTGAAATTTCTTGATATATATATAAAAAGCTCTCTTTCTTAGGTTTCAATTAGCTATGTTTGAGCTCAAAATCTTTGATAGAAAAAAAGTTATAATTCATAAGACTAAGTATCATAAATGCCCCATTTTTACTGATGCCAACAACAAAAATGGCCTAAATGTCAAAGGGTATATTTTTTTAATAAAATATGTATTTTTTTCAGGTCTGGGAAATTTTCATCAAAATCAAAAATAATGATGCAACAACTTTTTAAAAAATTTGTTGATTTAAAATGGAATGACCCAACAGCTAGTCCGCAGACATGGGGGAGTTTCCCATGCAAATGCGGTGCTGGTTCATCCATGAATCTGCCTTACTTTTTCTATTGAAGAATGTAGGAAGAGACACAATGTTATAATTCTGAAAGCGATTTCAGTGCAGATTAGAGTTATTACAATTTGGCATTTTTCATAACTTATTCATTAATGGGTGAAGAAAAAAAGTTTTAAATTTTTTCTGAATAAATAGTACTAAAAGCAGATAAAGTACTCATTTCCAAGGGGGGCTCGAGCCCCCCCTTATGGGCGCCCATGGCCTACACTCCAAAAATTCTAGACCTGTGCCCCCCCCAAAACTTTTGGTCACGCTATGCCTATGTTCATAACAGTCTTGTATTTTATCTTTCTATCAAAGAAATTTCTTCGATAGAATTGCTTTTCATTTTAAAATTGTCCCTCTTATGAGAGGACCCATCATCATCACACACTCCAGGGTCCCCCGTACCTACCACAACTTGTGGTTTACTTGAGATAGGGCCCTGAAGAGCGCTCTGTTCTTTTTGAACCAAAACCAAGGGTCGAGCAAACTCTTGGCCCAGCACTCCCAGAGGTCTCGTTTCACTTGGAGGACTTTGTGACCACAACATTTTTAACGTCCCCCAGCCACCATTAATCAAGACGGTGGATCTTTGATCGACTGGGATCGAACCCGGGTCCCACCGGTCTTGAGTCCGACGCCTCACAGATCGGGTTACCACAGCCCTTAGGCAGGGGTGATTGTGTTCCGGTATTTTACTGAATTTCCAGTATTTTCTTGATCGATTTTGGTATTTTCATGTTCGAAAATACCGGAAATAAAAAATTATTAATTATGCTTTTTAAAATTTCATACTCTTTAAGAGTGTCAAATGTTAAAAATTTAAATGCTGAATTTCATTTTTGTTTCACCTACGTAAGTTTTTTAACACGTACATAACATTTAAAATAGTATTTTATTTCAGTATTACTAAATATGAAATCTTTGGCTCAGGTTATATTGTATTGATTAGGAGATTTATGTGTACTGCATCTAGATAAATTCTGTTCCATATTTTCAGTAACAAATGCAAATTTTTTTCTTTATAAATATTTTTGCATAACTACCAGTAATTCTGTTAGACTTTTACTTTCTCCTTAAAATATTCCATTTGGATTTAATTTGTACAACACCAGCTCAACAGTAACTTTATTACTCATTTACAATTTGATTAAATGCATGAACAATATTTTAACTAAAAACTATTCGACTTTATGAAATGTGTTATGTGTTGTTTATTAAAGTCAATTAATTATTTTAATTCATAGTTATAAAATTAGGTATGCTTAAGGCAATAGTGTGTAATAGGAGCCGTGGTTTAAAAAAAAAACGTCCCCCCCCCCCCAAGCACATTTTCTCCTTAAAACTTTCAGGTATTTTTTCATGAACTCACAATCACCCAGCCTGCTTTATGAGGGGACCCGCTTGGCCCTTGGAGGGGAAAATTTCTATGTAAGTAGACTCCGCTGAGACCAGTGGGTCCCCCTTCCTTTCTGAGCCCATCGTTCTTGGGGTTGGCTTATAAATTTCCCCCACTCCTCGAAAAAAAAAACATAACTTGGTGCTAGTGAGCATCGACATCAAGGTTTGCTAAAGCAGGGTTTTTTTTCAGGCGGGTCCACTCAGGAATGCCCACAGGGGGGGGGGGGTTATGGTGCAAGTTGCGCCATCAAAATTTTTGGGGGGATTTTTTTAAACTAATTTATTTATTTATTTAAGTTATTTATTGATGTTTTTTTATTTGAATTATTTACTGATTTGTTTTAAATTTAAATCAGTAATTAATTTTTTAATTTAAATTAATTCTTTATTATTATTTGTTTGTTTATTTCATTCATTTATTTTTTTTTCGTGTGTGCGTGTGTGTGCTTGGAATATCTGGAAGGAAAAAAAACTGATTATATTCTGGGCATAATTAGTACTTGTAATATATAAAAAAGCAATAGTTATAATTTGAAAAAATAAATATTAAAACTAAATAAAATAAGAAAGAGGGTTGTAATTTTTTTTTTGGGGGGGGGGGGGATTTGCGCCATTGAGCTTGGGGGGGGGGGGGTGATGGGCACCCCTGGGTCCACTTTAAAAAACCCACTATGTCGGTCCAGTGGGTTTTTTGAAAATTTATTGCATATTGAAAATATTTATTTTAGAAATAAATTAAATTTTTGCAATATATTGCTAAATATTATGCCTAAAAATCAGTTTTTAACAGAAATCAGTTAGTAATTAATTCAGTTTTAATGTTTAATTTGTTAAAATATTTAATCTTGGTCAGTATCCTATACAGAAATTTCAGTCTTCCTTTCCTGACAACTTATTAGTTATTAGAAATAAAACTATACGTGAATTTCACACGATTTGTTTTTCTTTTTTCAATACATAGAAGATCAAAATAATTATTCCAATCCATAAATTCAATTCAATATCAATTTGAAATATGATATCAATTAGAAAAAATCAGCATTACAATGCGGTTTTCAAATTTGCTGAACAAGAATTTTTAGGTCACAGTGACCTCTTTTCAGGACTTCCTTGATTCTATGAAAAGTAAAGTAGGTGCACAATGTTTCAATAAAGAATGATAGTAAAATGATTCTTGAGAAAACCCTGATAAAGCCGGGGTTTTTCATCCAAAACCCAGGTGGGCTGGGCTTTTTCAAAAAATCCTGGGTTTTTTCAAAGGTAGGTGCACAATGTTTCAATAATGAATTGTAGTAAAATGATTCTTGAGAAAATCCCGAAAAAGCACGGGTTTTTCATCCAAAACCCAGGTAGGCTGGGCTTTTTCAAAAAATCCTGGGTTTTTTCAAAAGTAGGTGCACAATGTTTCAATAATGAATTGTAGTAAAATGATTCTTGAGAAAACCCCGAAAAAACACGGGTTTTTCATCCAAAACCCAGGTAGGCTGGGCTTTTTCAAAAAGTCCTGGGGTTTTTCAAAGGTAGGTGCACATAGTTTCAGTAAAGAATGATAGTAAAATGATTCTTGAGAAAACCCCGAAAAAGCCGGGGTTTTTCATCCAAAACCCAGGTGGGCTGGGCTTTTAAAAAAAAATCCTGGGTTATTTTTTTCAAACCCTGATCGACATTGAAAATATAAATGTGTAATGTTAATTTAAAGTAAAAGCAATATTATATACAATCATTCTTAAACTAAAATAAATAAACAAATAATAATAATGAATAAATAAATAAAAGCACCTTTTTGACGTATTTTTCCTCCTTACTTTTTGAAAACAAAATGATAGGTATTTGAGAGTAAATAGTTAACTAAGAGTTATGGAGTTTCACAATAAACCACTTTTGATAAATAATTTTTAATATGATTGTTGTAGATTTGGCTCCCTTATAGTCAGAAACTGACTAAAAACAGATGGAAACTTTGTTGTAATAAAATTAGCACATAATAATAAAACTTCTCATAGAGATGCACCAATTGTTCGGTTAATGTTCCATCTGGTGATGTGAGTCGGAAATATTCCCAGTGGGAAGGAATTTACAAAATGAATATTTCCTTAGCCATTGTACCTTCCCAAAAATGAGGTATTTTCGGAAATTTAGGAATATCTTAAGTTTTTTACATTTTAATGCTTATTTAAAATTCAGGTGCTGTAATTTTTTTCTAATTCAGCAAAATTCCACTTCTTTTAATCTAGAGATTATTATATAAATAGGCATTATAGCCTTTTTTATACCTATGATACATTAATAAAATTTGCAATTTAGTCGCCTCTCATAAACAAACTCTTTATAAAACTGTTAACAAATTTCAATTCATGACTGATCCTTTGTCTTTTCCTTAACCTCTAATTCTACTCCAGAGGGAATTTTAATGACTATAAGAGGGAAAATGCTTCTCCAACCAATTTGTTTCTACTCGGGGATGTCCTTAATTTAATATTTTGGAAGGACAGAAACTCTGAATTTGCCAAATGGAAGTCTAAATTGTGTCAAACAATAAAATGCGGGAATGAACTCAGAGGTGCATGTACTGAAAAGGAACAAAACATTTTAAAATTTTAATCTTGCAATGATGCCTTCAAATTTACTAGTGGGGAAACTGGATGTCAAAATTCTTGTGGTAATGGCATTCTGCCGATGGTGGTGCCACGTGAAAGCGTGGATGCCAATCTTTTGGAATGCACTGGGCAAGATGCTAAACGCAGCCCCATTCGAAACAAAACATTTGCCGCATTGTCAATTTTTATCAAATAAGACATTTTTGGGAAGTCACAGTGGCTTCATTGCGCCTCTGCTTTATATGTCAGGCGCAAAAAAGTCGAGCACAGTGTTGTTTTGAGAGTTTTGAAATCTTTCCAAACAAACAGAATGTGAAGCAATGACCTAGGGAAGGTCATCTATGCAGTACAATGCCTACAGAAGACAGGTGTATAGTGTTATCAACAAAAAAGAGCCGGTGCAGCACAGCTGATAAGGGGGCAAAGCATTTTCCTACTGGTACTGGCAAACGAATATCCCGGAAAACTATAGCCACGCGTTTGTATACAGTAGGACTAAAGGAATGCCAGCTTGTTGTGTAAGTCCCATTGCCTGAAAGTCGGCTTTCCGCCTGTTTGCGGTGGTGTCGTCAGCATCAGAATGGGAAAGAAGTCGACTGGGCTTTCCCCACTACTTGTAAGGCGTTATTCTCTCTTTTTCATGTTTGCCGGCCTGTATGCAGTACCACTCTCACCTAAGACCAGTTATTGCCCACAATCATAGGACAGATTGAACCTACTTTTACCTGAGATCAGTACATAGACATTAGAGATGAGTTCGGGCTCATTTTTGGGAGCCCGGGCCTGCCCGAGCCCGAAAACTTGTAACCGAGTCTGAACGAGCCCGGATGACATTGTCTCGGACCTAAATCCGAGCCCGCTCGAGCCAGAGTGAAAATTTCTTGATCAAAAACCGAGCCTGCTAGTCTAACATGATTTAATGAAAGGTTAGTCTCAGCTATTGTTTGACATCAACTAAATATGGGTACTTATGTTGCAACTGCTATTGGGTTCAAAATGTTTTTTTTTTTAATCCCTTTGTTAATGAAGGATGTTTTATGAAATACTCTTCGTTTACAGAAGTTTGAATGTTCTCAAAAGGCTTCAGTTTAAATGCATTACTGCATAATTGCAATACTATATTGCAATAGCAATCACAAAAAAAAAAAAAAAATGTTAATTTATTTTCTGTTTTTATTTTTGTTAAATTTTCACATTGACGATTGAATAACTTAGCTTGAGCCCGAGCCCACACGAGCCCGAAACCTATTTCCTGTTGTAGAGCGTGAGCCCGTCTCATCTCTGATAGAAATTATTATTGCTGTCACATGATCAAAAACGTTGGCAGTGTAAAATTTCCAATTTGGCAAGGGCGTATATAAAGGGTGGGCCTAGGGAGCCCGAGCCCCTCCCAAAACCAACATTTTTTTTTTTGTAATAAAACGTCATTCGGTTGGTGTAAAAAAAAGGAAAGAAAAAGAAAAAATAATCTAATAATAAAAGCAAGTGTAATGTGTCTGTCTGTCTGCCTGTCTGTCCATTTGTCTGACCGAGCTCTCCAGCCAAATCTATCGCACGCAGGGACCTGGAATTTTTTACACGGAAGCACAAAGGGGCTGGCCACCAGACCTCGAAGCCCGATTTTCGATTTTTTAATTAGAAAAATTTTAAAAAAATATTTATAAAACTTCTTCTCGAGATCGCTGCTCGCCGATAGCTGATTCCGGGGTTGTACCAGCTCCTTTTGAGAAACAAGACGTCATAGTTTCTATTCGTGCGCCCTTCAAAACCCACTGAATAGGGGGGGGGGCACCTGTCAACACGTGCTACGCTATTTACTACTCTGTATTCTTTAAGTGCACGGGAGATGGAGTTCCTTTTTTTTTATTTATTTGTTTTTTTTCCCTTTTTCTTTCTATCTACGGGGAATGTAGTGGGGGGGGGGACCAGTCTACATGTCGTACGCTACTATTCGTGCGCCCCGATTTTCGATTTTTGAATTAGAAATATTAAAAAAAAATCTATTGTTTTTAGGATTATTTCACGTGACGTCATAGTTTCTCTACGGACAGAATCCGCTGTTTGACGTCATAAATTCGTTTTTCATTTTCGGGAATTGTTTTTACTGTAGCAAATTGGCAACAGTCGTGCAAGTATACAGCGTTTGCTTCATGATTGCGTTGCTACTATTGTGATTTGTTGCTATACACACTACAATTCCTGCGCTATTCACTTATCTGCATTTTCTAAATGCACGGGCAACGCCGGGCGGGTACAGCTAGTAAATTAATAAGAATGACAACCCATTATGTTCAGGGCCGAATTTAGCTCTTTGCCGCCCCTAGGCAGACTTAAATCTGCCGCCCTCCTCCTCATACATAGATATATATATATTTTTTAGTATTATTATTACTAATTTTTCAGGCAATCTATAAGATGATCGGAATCTCTACGGAAGCTTTAAATCTGTAAGAGGCTTGGAGAAATTATGTTATTATTTTTTGTTCCTTGCAAAAACTTGGTGAATTAAAATACTTTTTGTTTTCAACAATTATTTTCTGCGTTTCAGTATTAAAGGTCTAAATAGTATTGATGGCCACCTATTTTAAAAATGTTCATGAGGCAAAGATAACGGTTATAAGTTAAAATTCACAGAGTTCGGTTCATTTTTTCGTTTACAAAAGTATTAGGACATAAAAACGCTTTTTATAATAAAAAAAATATTCAACGTAAGCAAAATATCTTTAAAGATTAACGCTAAGCCAGAATCAGGGGCGGATACAAGGGAGGGGTGGGGGGGGGGGGCGATCGCCCCTCCCTTGAGGGACTCTTCTCCAGCAATTTTTCGGCTTTGAAGTTCAAAAAAGTTGATTTTAGATGATCTTCGATGATACTATACGAAGTGGTTGGGATTAGGGGTACCGATCTGAAATCTTTTCGAAATTGAAGACCGAAACATTTGTGATAAACATGTGTTAACCAGGATCTGTGGTAAAAAAAGGGGGGCAAGTAGGAAAAAATAATCGTCCCTCCCTTGGAACATTTCTTTATCCGCCGTTGGCCAGAATGCAGGTTGTTAATGCGTTATCTTGTTAATGCCTTTTTAATTAACATTCAAATGCAATACATAAATTATAACAATCCAATTCTTGCATTTTGAAACGAAACTTATAATGAAAAAAAAAAAAAAAAAAACAATACATATTGAAATTCAAACAAATATTTTAAAGTGGGCTAAGTAAAAATAATTGAACTGTGATCTACATGATGATGGCTTGCGCGAAAAAGTCAGTCTGCAGTGATTCAAAGCAAATGTAATATTTTTCACTTTCAATCGTTAAGAGCAAGAATCGGAGAAACTCACGCCTAGCATTATGAGGTGATTCATGACATATCATATTTTTCCGAAAAATTACCAAATGTTTATTATCTTATTGAAAGATCAAATCCAGAATGTTTTGTTTTAAAGTTGAGTTGTTTAGTTTTTATGGATCCCTAAAGGTGAAGGTGCGGCATCAAAAATTAAGAGGATTTTCAAGACATGGAAATTGCCGTGAGCCAAAACTTACCAGGAACTGTTTAACTCCAATTTTCTTTTTGTATATGGAATACAGAAGGTTGCAATTTTACAAAATGAATGTTAAATTTGAGGTAAGTTGTTGCCGTAAGGTCAGTGGAGGCCCTCAAAACAAGGCATTTTTGACGTTTTTCAGCATTTTTGAAGTCCAAAAACAGTTTGTACATTTCAGTAACCACGGCAAAAGTAGTGTCGTTTGAAAGACCACTTGAAAATAATGCATAACAACCGAGGAAAGTTCAACGTGCTTTTAGTTGCGTTAGACCGAAATATGAAACATGTCATATTTTACCGATATTCAAACGGTCATAACTTCCTCTGCCAACAACATATTGAAATATTTTTTTTTTGCCAACGTCATACTCAATTCTTTGTCTTAACAGAACAGTTGAGTCCTTTGAGGCGAAATGCTTAATATTTTTTTACAAAAAATGCACAGGCAAAAATACATCTTTTCCCTGAGGTTCTATTCTTCCTGATGAGCTCCAGAGGAACCTTTTCTGGCCTTCTCTGAGTTCAGGGAAGTTCTTTAGAGTGTTTGATGTACTTCGTCGCTCCCGTAAGCTGAAAATTAAGAGCAAGAATCTGAGAAACTGTCACGCCTAGCATTATGAGGTGATTCATGACCTCTCAGATTTTCTCCCAAAAATTACCAAATGTTTATTATCTTATTGAAAGACCAAATCCAGAATGTTTTGCTCTAAAGTTGAGTTGTTTAGTTTTTATGGACCCCTAAAGGTGAAGGTGCGGCATCAAAAATTAAGCGGATTTTCAAGACATGGAAATTGCTGTGAACCAAAACTCTTACCAGGAACTGTTGAACTCCAATTTTCTTTTTGTATATGGAATATAGAAGGTTGAAACTTTACAAAATGAATGTTAAATTTGTGGTAAGTTGTTGCCGTAAGGTCAGTGAAGGCCCTCAAAACAAGGCATTTTTGACGTTTTTCAGCATTTTTGAGGTCCAAAAACAGCTTGTACATTTCAGTTGGCACGGCAAAAGTAGTGTCGTTTGAAAGACCAGAGTAAGCACTTTAAAATAATGTATAAATAACCGGGGAAAGTTCAACGTGCTTTTAGTTGCGTAAGGCCGAAATATGAAAAATGCCGTAGTTACCGATACTGACCTTACGGCCACAACTTACCACAAATTTAACATTCATTTTGTAAAGTTTCAACCTTCTATATTCCATATGCAAAAAGAAAATTGGAGTTTAACAGTTAATAATACTGGGTGACCCATGCGGAATTCCGCAAAAAAAAAAAAAAAAAAAAAAAAAAAAAAAAAAAATTGAAAAAAAAACTCTAAACTTAAAATTGAATTATTCAGGTTCAAATATTTCAGTCCTCGATTGGATGTGTTAGATTTGGTGTCTCAGTTTCGGTTTTCTGCTAAGACGGTTTATTTTAAAACATTGGTTGTCGTGGTATAAAACAGAGGATACCTTTCTGCCCCCATTACGATAAAAAAACCAAAAACATCAAATTTTTGACATTGGTTGTTCTTGCACCAAGGTACAGAATTGAACACATCAGTATACAGAGTTGTTATTGTAAAATCTTGTACATTTGCGCAACATCGCCATCAACTGCCGTCGTTCTGACAACTTTTCAAAGAGATCAAAGACACATTCACTTTTACAACTACTACAAAAGTGATACCCTATATTAAAATCAAATACCCAAGGCTACTACTAAACTAAATACTAACGTTATCGCAAAACTACCATAGTATTTTTTTTTTTTAAAGTTACAATTAAGGTTTACCGAGCTAAGCCTTGACTTGAAATGTCGCATTTAAAATTGATTTGAACAACAATGTAACGATTTTGACAGTTGAGCAAAAAATTCAACTTTTTCAAACTTCAATCGCTTATAAGTCGCTTAAACGTAGATTTTCGAGATTCTCGTTACGCGGCGCTAGCGGAGAAACGTTCTAAAGAACGCATTTTTTTTAATCTTTCGAATGAAATCAAAATGGAGACGATACGACAATTATTTCGCAAGATAGAGTCAATTTTGTGCCCAAAAATTGAAGTTCGAATAAAAAACGAACCGACACTTTTTAGAGGGTGGGTCTAATTTTCGTCAATAGCCCGCGGGATAAGCTTCAAAATCATAAATTTTCTAGCAATTCGATAAAGAAATGAGCGAGTTTCGACCGGGTATAGGATTCGGCTTAGAGAAATAATATATGGAGATACATTTGGTAATTTATTGGAAAAAATCTGAGACGTCATGAATCACAGGCGTGAGGCGTGACACTCTCAGATTCTTGCGCTTAATCTGAGTACCGGAAGTCCGCCACATTGGATTCTCTGTGGTTTTGGTGATTTTGATCAAGTCCGATAATTTGGAATCATCGTCGCTGTATCGGGGAAAAAATAAAATAAAAGTAAAAAAAAAAAGATTGAAGTAAAATTTGCCGCCCTAGGCAGCTGCCTACTTTGCCTATTGGGAAATTTGGGCCTGATTATGCTCTCTATCATTATCAAATGTGACCAAAAGTGAAACTGCAGTGTCGAAAAATTTCCAGAGGAATTCTTTGAATCCTCCCTATTCCTTTTATGTCACCACAGAACACAGATAGCTTAAAATTGCAATTTTAACGTTTTAGTTTCAGAAAATTTCCAAAGGAAACCCTGAGTCCGTAACATCACCAAAAGTAGTCTAAAATTAATTTGAATTTTGAAAAAGAAGTTTCATTCCCTTTCTTTATCACCTCTGAAAAATTGATCCTTCTCCGAAAAATTGAAGATCAGAGCAGTCTAATAAATTTAAATTGCAAAAAGAAAAACAAATTGGGGTGGAAGCTAAGCCTGGTCATATGGGCTCTCTCCAAAATTTTTATATATATACGCCACTGGCTTACGGACAACACATCTTACACATGTCAACACTTATATTAATTTCCACATTTCCTCTCCTTCCGTTTTGTGGCTGCTATCACTGCTATTGCCGTCCGTGCTTAGCAATTGTCCACCACTGTATAAGCCTATCCTATTAATTGTCTTGGGTCGCAATCAATGAAAGCACAAACTTGGAAGATTTTGCTATTTCAGACACAACATGAAAAGAAACAAAGCTCTATTTATACTGGCTTGTGGAGCTATAATTTGACATGGCTTCATGTAAGTGTTATATGTACATTAGGATGGGGCGAAAAATAAAAAGTTTTTCAGATCAACTTCTAATAGTTGCCAAAAGTTGTCTTTGGTGATAGTTAGCTTCTGTGCAAAATTTGAGAAAAATCGGGTAATATCTTCAGGGGGCGCTGCGATCGCAAAGTTTTACCATAGCTTTTATACGGATTTTATGGTTAAAATATGAAAAACAATGCCGTTAGCTAATCTCATTGCATTTTTTTACTCATAAGATATATTCATGCATTCAAAGCATATGAAATAACTAACAAAAAAGTATTTTATATGATATATTTACATTTCAAGCATTTAAAAAGAAACAAAAACGTGAAAAAAAGTGATTTTTTTAAAATATAAATATATCATACAAAATAATGTTTGTGAGTCATTTCATATGCTTTTAATGCATGAAAACATCTTTTGAGTAAAAAAACGCAAAGAGACTAGCAAAAGGCATTCTTTTTGATATTTTAACCATAAAATCCATAACAAAGCTATTGTAAAACTTTGCGATCGCAGCGCCCCCTGAAGATATTAACCGATTTTTCTCAAATTTTGCACAAAAGCTAACTATCACCAAAGACAACTTTTGGCAACTATTAGAAGTTGATCTGAAAAACTTTTTATTTTTCGCCCCACCCTAGTGGGCACGTGTCTGGAGGATGAAAGAAAAAGCTAACAAAATCTTTTTTTTTTTCTTCAGAATATTTCGGTATTTCATCTGTGAGAACAAAAATTGAGAGTTACGTGATGTATGCAGATGATAAGATATAGCGATATGCAAATTAGTGATAGAATTCGAAGATACTTGGGGAACAAGAGTTCTCTCCCGAAAACTTTTCAAAATTAGGGATTTAAAAGTGGAGGTTTAGACAATTTTAGGGAAACGTTAAGAAAAGAGAGGCTCGAAGGTGGGCTATTTGTGAACCGTTTAAAAAAATGAGAAATGTTCGCATCTGGCGATGTATTGTTTTTCTTTCTTGAAACAAATATGAACAAAACTGAAATTGTTTTTTTTTTTAAAGTCTCACAATAGATAATTAATTGTAACGATAAGTAATTACTGCAACAACTATACTTTTAGGTTCAGAAATTTGTAATGACCGGTCGATTTTTTACTGACCGACTATTATTTTTTTTTTTTTTTTGCGGACTGGTGGTGGTCCGTCGAACTATCGGCTGAAAATTACTGGTCTAAGTAGAGACGTCAATACCATTGAGAGTTTCGTTAACGCTTATCGCCTTGCGCATGATGTCCGAAATTTTCTTCAGAGAACAGGAGAAAAAACTGCTACGGCCGATTCTTTTCTGCTTTCTGCATTCACTATACGAACGGGAAGGGGGGGGGTGAGGGACGTGAATATTCTCAATCTACGTGTAGTATAGATGCGTAGGTTGAGAATCAGCGACGGTCGCTGTTATTTAACATTGTAACTAATTTCTAAAGTTTGTCTTCCTGAAATTTTACGGTTGTTCCAAGCATATTGCAAAAAACGGCATTTTTCTTTTCGCTGCCCCGTTTAGTTTATATTGACTTTTCAAACATACCGGCCATTTTTGAAACGCCACGTAAATATAAATAACTTGCAATTTGCTGCAATATAAATAAATGGCTGGAAGAATTGAAAAAGCTTAAATTAAAGTTAGTTTCTAAAACTAACCAATTTTGTACTTACCGTTTCCGGTGGCGGCTCGTATTTTGAGCTAATGGAGTTGCTGCAGCCTCAAAATTTCAACATACAAAAATTATGGCCAGAGATATAGTTAGAATATTTTTTTACCGAACGTAATGTTCTTGTCCCTCCAGAACTCGAAAAAATAAAAGAATGTTTTTTTTTTTTTTTGAGTTTGTCCCCGGCGGTCTAATTGTGGTTAGTTATTTTAGGAACAAAATAAAGTTTCAGCAAATATTATTCTAACCGCATGTACAGTCACAGAAGAAAAAACGAAACTCTCTAAATTATTCGGCTGCTTTTCTTGCTAAGGACAAAAGAAAGGTGTCCCTTCTGACATGGATTAAAGTCTTCCTTAAAAGTATGTGAATAAAATTTTGATAAGGGGCCTTATACAAAGTGAAATGAACACAAAGTCGGAATTTTCAAATGGGATCCCCTACATTTGGTTACATGTTTAAGTGCGGACGGCAGAAAGGAAGCTGGTTACCAAGCGCCCCATTCTTCCTATCATAATCGGAGATGATTAGATTTTCGTTTTTAAGATTTCAAATTCGAAAATTTTCCGCAAATCCTCGTCCCCTTAATTTTAGCAAAGATAGTCTAAAACTGCATTTTTCGAGCTACAATTTAAAAAAATTTCCGGGGAGAGGACCGCCTAGACCCTCTTTTCTATACTATTAATTGATGTATAACAGATGCCCTTTACAAATTTCGATTCGGAAAACGGAAAGTTGAGTACCCCCTCGAATTTCATTTTTCCCTCAACATTTTCGAAGACTAGTTTTAAAATACATTTTTAAAACTACAAAAATAGATCTGAGTAATAAATACACTCGCGATTAAACTTAATATTAAATTGCATTCTGCTACTGCCCTGAGTGTGGTCTCAGTAAATAAATTTCAAAATTGTCTGGGTATAATAATTTGGAGAAGTTCATGATTTTAGTTCACCGGCAGACACGCCCCTACTCCCCACCGGTGCTGCATCTGAAAAATATGCAAGGGCTGAATTTTCATCCCAGTCCGTCCCTGGTTTTTATAATGTGCTGTGCGAAAATTAAAATTTTTCGAAGTGTGCCATGAATCAGAAAAGTTTGGGAGCCCCTGAATAAGCCTCCTAAGAGAAGAAATATCAAATGCTTTTTAAATTGATTTGAGACACACCCTTCTCGTAAAACGTCTAAAAACGCACCATATTAGTTTCGCTCTAAATTAAAAGATGGCGCTAAAATCGCATTGAATCTAGGAGCGTTTATTAGCTTCCTTTTCTTTCCGTATTCAGAGTTGTGAAAAAATATAGCAGAAAGTTCGTTGCACAAAAAATGCTTCGACACTTTTTGGTAATAAATATGAGGAAAAAGTCCATGACGCAAAAAAAAAAAAAAAAAAAAGACCGTTCAATCATAGGGACATTTATGTAAAAAAAAAAATCGATTACATTTATGGGAAAATAGAGAAGTGAAAAAACATACACATGTGCTTCTTTCTGTTCTTTTACATGATTAAATGAATCTAAAACACATTACTATTAATACAGCGCATTGATTCACATTTAGAATTTGATCTTTCTAGACATCTGGTTTGAATGTTTTATCAACCAGTTTATTTTAAATTAATGTGTATTATTCTAAAAAAATTGGTTGTTTCAATTCAGCAAAGGCCGGAAAAGACGAGTCAAGAGCAGTGGTGTCCCCTGTGTGGGATCCTACACGAAAGTAAATGTAATAGAACGTTTTGAATGTAAGTTCTTGGTAATGGGTTTGTTATGGAACTCCATGATACCGGTTTGGCAACAAAATTTCACTTCCGCCAGGGAGCGCTGCTGCAACCTTAATTTGTTTACATCCCGTACTCTAGCGTTTTAAAGGGCATTTAAATAAGGGAATTTCCTAAATATTAGGAAATTTAAAGCTGTTTTTGCTATGAAAGCTGTTTAGAGAAGCATAGAACACTTTACTTCATCCTACGTTTATAATATATTTGCATTCGAAGCGTTATTTTTGCTTTTGAAGCAATTCTTTTAAAACCTAATTTGATCTGCTGTCACTTAGGCGAAGAGCTTAATGATTTATAAATTTCTCCATTGCATAGGTGCCCATGGGGGGGAGGGGGCTATTATGGCTAAAAACTAATTTATTTATTTTTTTGAATTAGTTATTATTTTTTTAATTTAAATTATTTACTTTTTTTTTTAATTATTCCTTAATTTATTTTTTTTAATTTAAATTATTTCTTTGTTATTATTTTTTATTTATTTATTTTTTTTGTGTGTGTGTGCTTGGAATGTCTGGAAGAGAAAAAAAGCGATTCTATTCTGCGCAAAATTAATACTTTTAAAAAAATTAGTAATTTTGTAAAAAATAATAGTTATAATTTAAAAAACAAACAAATAATGTTTCAAAAAATAAATAAATATTATTTAAAGAAATAAATAAGTAATATTAAAAAAAATAAATAAAATAAAATACATTAATAAAAAAAGAGGCAAAAATAAAAAGCACAAAAGGGAAATGAAATATGAGAAAGTAAATAACTTTAAAATCATAATGTTTAACATTTCTCTTTCGTGGGGATAATTGTGCCCCATATCTGACCTCTCAATTACCACGCATCCACTACCCGAAAAGCGCCGGCTACCTTCCGTCGGTCTCCCCGCTGACCCCGCCGAAATCTCGGGGTCCTGAGCGAAACTTCTCCGTCAGCACAAGCGACAGAGTCGAGAGATCATAAGTCAATCGGCTTCAGCGCCATCTCTCGGCAGTGGAAAAATCGGGACACATTTTCACCCGCGTTGCCAAAGGAGATGAGGCTCCTTCCTTTTAGCCTCCTTGGTTTTCTACAATTCGTAGCTTGATGTAAATAATGTCGAGTCACGGCAGTGTGTGCAGTAGGCGCAGTGAAGGAGCATTTGGTGATAAATTTTAGGGGCTGTGGCTCGTGTAAATTAATCGTTTTTCGTGATATTTTTTTTTTTGCGAGTCTTTATTTATTCCTGAAAAAATAAATTCATTCTAACATTTATGTAAATATCGATGTGTTGATCAAAATTTATAGGAAAATTAAATGTTTTTATAAATTATATATTGTCGTTGTATGTATTTTTTTTTATGGCTTAATTTAAAAGTGAGCTTCAAAAGATAAACTATATTGATTGATGGATATTTTTTTTCGTCAACTGAACATATTACCACCTAAATTGTATGAAATTATTAAATAAAATAATTTTTATGAATAAAAGGGAAAAAAAAATCATGACATTTTTTGCACTTATTTATTTTTTTATATCCGTCACGACTGGGAAAATATTAATGAATGTTTTTGTATGTTAAATTTTCATATTCAATTTTTAAAAAAACGAAAAGATTGTGAAAGAACCATATTTCTATAATGGGCTATTCCACGAAAAAGCAGCTGACTTGTCCCGCAGGTGACGCTTGTAGCACTGGGATAGCAGGATAAATTCCAATGTTAAAACCTTCGCCATTTCTCCTATTCGCTGCATAGGGAAAATCGGTTTCTGGCTTCACATCCCTCCCGTCTTCAAGGCAAAAATTATTTGGCCTCATCCTTCCTCCCGTTGTTGAGGCATTTAGTTTTCAAATCGGAGGAATTTTTGAAAAAAAGATCCAAATTTAAAGACTCTGCTAGAAACTGAGTACGCAATTTCAACATCACCGCACATCTCTTCACAAATCAGGTATAAGATGTTCGTGATTATGCTGAAACTCGCTTAAATTTAGCGACTTCAGTTTTAAATTTTCGGCAGATGTTAAGACACTTTATTTCGATAACAAGCTCATGAAGGTAAATAATTTATGTGTTTTACAATGCTATTTGTGTAATTGCTACTTGTTTAACTTTTTTACTATTGTGTTATCGTGTATGGTTTCCAGATGTTTTCGTTCCTCGTAGCGAATAGGAGCAAAGCGGCTCGTATTCGCAACCAGTAGAAAAAGTATTGCAAGCCTTTCAAATAGAGCATTGATCATTCACTGGTTACAAGTTACCTCACAGCAACAAAAAAAAAAAAAAAAAAAGAAAAAAAAAAAAAAAAAAACGTAGAACATTGTGTATGTAAAAATTTTTACTTCTTCTCGCTCATTCCCGTTCTGACTGGGAAGTTAAACGGACGTGCTAAGATGACGCGCTCTAAGACCTCGAACCCCAAGCAGAATAAACCCTCCGCAGGAGCGGAGAAGAGGAATGCGCTACCACATGGTAGCAAGAAGGAAGATGGCAGTTTTTACACGGACTCGCTTGGCAATAAATTCATCGTTACCACTGATAAGGATGGTACGAAACGCTATCGAAGTGCAACCGACGGTATTCTAAACTTTGGCAGAAAATTCGTTAAGGATTGGTCGGAGCAGAGCTCCCCTTCTGATGTCGAAGAAATGGATGATGAACCAGTATCCGAATCGCCACTCTCCTATAGTGAGGTGACTGATATACTGAACATGGGGCACAGCGCCCTGCACTCAACTGAATATCAAGACGCCATTGGCCCTAAGCACGTGGCGACCATCAAGAATCACTATGACAAGAGAGAGGACGGAACTAAGGATGAAGCTTTCGCGGAGTCCCTGGTGAGAATCCTTTCCCATATTCCCTACTTCAACGCTACGGTCAGTCCGTACGTTGCTAGACTGGAAGAATCAGCTCTTCCCTTCAACTCCCCCAAGAGAACTTGTAGGTCTCCCACCCCCCAGGTGGTAGCACCGGTAAATACTGTGAACCAATTTGAGCCCCTGGCTCAGGTCACCACCCCCCCTGAAATTACGATGGAAACATCCACCCCCCCTCAGATGGGCCTCCCCCCTTTGGTTGTAACCACCCCCCCTGACTATTTTGACTTCGTTAAAGAAGTCAATTCTATCTGCAAAGACTTCAAAATTAGAAACTCCGCTAAGAGCAATGAATGCACAATCCACATTAAAGACCCATCTGAAAGGAACTCACTCATTGAGCACCTTAAAGCTAGGAAAATTGAATTCTATTCCAAAAGGGCCAGAGGGCCGAAACTCCAGAAATATGTGTTGAAGGGCCTACCCTCCAGCACTAACACAGAGGACCTTGCGTCTGAGCTCCGTAATCTTAAATTCAATATTATCAAAATTAATCGAATGACCAGAAGGGATAAAAACCCCCCTTCCATTATTCCAAATCCAACTTATTGATTGTGAACAATCCACTAAAATACTTCAGATCAGTACCCTCATGTTCACTAGGGTACAATTCGAAAAATACCGCAACAGAAAAGTCGTAATTCAATGTTACGCCTGCCAGGGGTTTAACCACCTGGCAGTTAACTGCAACCGTAAGGTCCGCTGTGTCGTGTGTGGTGGGGAATACACCAAAGCAAATTGTCCCAGTAAAGGACAGGCCCGGTGCTCAAACTGCGGCGAAAACCATGCAGCCTCCTATCGGGGCTGCAAGGCCTTCCCCAGACCTAAGATTAGCCTTGACAGGCCTATATTTAAGAGAAATAATATTAGGGAAGGATTATCCTTCGCTGGTGCTACTGCCGGGAGCACTTCAAGTGCCCCCCCCTGATCCATCCCCTACCCACCCTCCCACGGAGACTTTTAATATTAAAGAAATTTTGGCAATTGTCCAGGAAATTAGTCAACTCTTTGACGTTAGGAAAATTTTCAATAAAATTAAAAATGCTCTGCCCTCCATTAAAAATGCCCCAAGTAATGCTGATAAGCTCCTCGCACTTGCCCAGATCTTTTTCGATCTGGACTAAGCCTGGACTGTTTGCCCATGCCGCCAAGTATCCTTTTTCTCCCCCCTAAGTTCTCTGTTTAACTTTTCCCCTGCAATGTTCCTACTTACGATCTCCCACGGATTCTCCCAGGGATCTCTCAGCTAATCACTGATTGGCATTTACAACAGCTAACCGCTCCCTTCGGGAGCGCATTTTCACCAACGTTCGACTAGGGAGGTAGAGGGCTACGCCCTAGGTACTCCCGAGGAACAAAATTTTTAGATTTCGTCCTTCTTCTCGCAGCAGCTTCCCTATCAAGTAGTGGGAAAGCAGAGGGGCAATTCCATTTTGAAATAAGGCGAAAGACGTAAAAATGAAAGTAGTATGAATTAAAAACTACGCTTCTTTTCTGGAGTCTGGGTGTGTATAGCATACTAAAAGGTAAAAATATGTGCTTAATGTTCATATTTTGTGAAGAAATTTACTTCATATGTGAACGGCGAAAATAAAATATATAAACGGAATAATTTGAACTTATTTCAATCTCTGATAGACAAAAAGCTAATGTGGTGAGAGGAGTTATTGATTGGTTTTACATTGTACCAATGTTTGAACTAAATTAAAAAGGATACTAAAATATCTTTACTCATTACTAATTGTTTAAATGCATTGCTTGAAAATTCCATTAAATTTTGATACGTCTGTTACACAAATTCGTCATTTTTTTTTTCACTTTCTGAAAAAAAATTCCTTAAGATTTAATTCTTCTTTTCAATTTTCTAACTTCATAGACAACCGATCGATATAGTAACCAATCAGAAAAAAAAAAAAAAAAATCATTAAATTGTTTTTTATCCCGTAACAGACGTAGCATTTTTAAAGGACTTAGCACATTCAGTAACAGACGTGTCTTACTTAATGTGATAGTTACCTGTCAAACTCCTGCTACTGTACTTGTATGTCAGATACATGAAATTTTAGATCTTGTTTCAAAAGGGCTGCAATCTGTTAAACTTATGTTCCCCGAGAACTTACCAGATGTTGTAGATATGAATGTATGAATAACACTTGTGTTACATGCACATTCTCTAACTTTTGAGCGTGAGTTTTATGAATCTGCTTTGAAGGAAAAATGAATGAATGTGTTCCATAAATCCTGATGCATAAAGGAAATATCTATGAGCAAATGGAATAGCATCAGTGTTAAAAAACTAGAGAAAATATTCGCTTTAGAAAGATAATGCTTAAAGGCGCTTAGTGTTAGATGGCAGTAATATCCTAAAAAAGTTATTTCCAAAATTTTTGTCTCACTTTTACACTAAACGTAACCAATGTGAGTACTTTGAAAAACTAAAACATTAAGCTAAGAAGGATTCCACGAGATCCGCAAAAGCTTTGGTTCAAACTAAGTTTTTGGAAAATTGTATTATTGCATACTAGGAGGAGGTGCAAAGTGCCCATTGACAAAAGATCAGGTTCCAAATTTTTTCGTCCCTATCTTGCATAAAAATATAGGAAAATCATATGCGATTTGTTCATACAGCATGCAGCATGAAAAATGCATAATACACATTGTTCTACAAAAAGTCTTTAAAATTTTTGAGCCTTTGTGTCCAGCTGTCTTTTCAACTTCTATCGACAAAGGACCGTTGCACGGAATAGGTGATAAGCTGAAACACCTTGCTTTTGGTGACAGGAAAGCACTTAGTCGTATCGTAAATAACGTCAAAAGTTTTGTCAAATGAGCAAACACTGCCAGGAACATAGTAGTCATCTTTATTCCAAAATGTTACGCTCTCGCAACAGTGGATAAACTTGAATGAAGATAGTTTGATATAAATGAAACAACTTCAACATATTTAGTACATTGCAATAAGATTGCAGGCAAGTATTACATGAAATGTTCTGTCATGTTAAACAGCCAACAAATGATAAAATTTAACTTAAAAGCTAGAAAATCGGAAGACATATAAAATAAATTAGAACTCATACGGAACCATCAATTTTTGATGAGAAATCCAAACCCTTCAGGCTAATGGAGTAAATAAATTCAGTAAAATGGTGTAAATAAGTGAGCTTTTAACCATCAGTAAAAACGAAATACGTAGTAAGTAGTATTGGGCTTTCAAAACCTTCATTTAACAGAAAGGAGATATGACTTAATCCAGCATAGCTTGCAACGAGCTGCAAGTAATTCGTACAACTAAATATACTTATTTAAACAAGTTCCACTCTTAGTATTTATTTAAAATAAGCTGTAATAACAATCTGAAGGCTTTAGAACAGGAGGTGAGAACAGGTACTGGATGTGAGTGGATGGCAATTACGCCGTTTGAAATGGAGTCCGTGGCAGTTTTAAATTTGAAAAAAAAAAAAAAAAAGGGGGGGGGTGAGGAGGTACAAGGGTATAACTTAGAACTTTAACGAAAAAATGAAGGTATTAGTTCAGGTCCTACTGAATCATAAGTGTCGTGGTGTAAAGCTTCAAAAAAGCAGTTTCTAAAATTCTGTCTTAACCACTTCTGCATGTAATACACAACCAGTTTAGTTCCGACAATGACAGTTTTTTTTTTTTTGTAACAATGTAAGATTCAACCAACAATAAAACCGTTGTTTACAATATCATAAATAGAATTTTGATATTTTTATGAATTTAGAAGTCAATATTTGAAAAAAAGGATGATGTGGAACCATAAAATATTTTAATAGAAAAACAATCTAAAAGCGATATTATAATATACTTTAAGCACAAAATATTCAGTAGTTTTATATTAGATGCCAAAAAATTAATTTTGCCTCTGTTTGAGGTTCCGTATAATTTGCAAACTGCAACAGTGGATGTTGATTTCTTTGTAAACAGCGGATACTACAGTAAAAACCCTTTAGACTTATTTAAAATAAAGTTATAAGAATTCACTGATGAAAGAAACAGTGGCGCATGTTTGAAGATCAAAAGCTTCTCTAGAGGTTTTGCTTTTTACATTATTACTGATCCTAGTACAGTAGTTGATGTAAATGTAAGGAATTTTTAATCCTTACCAGAAGGTATATTTTGGCTGCTCTGGAGCGCAGAGAAACTTTCATCAAAGTTCAAAATGCTAGTTCGAAATTGAGTTTTCTTTTTTTGAAAAATCTGCAATCGTAATATTTTTTCCATGTTGGGTAAAAATACATATTTTCAACCAAATAAAAAAAAAGAGTTCATTATTAAGATTTAATGAATTGTAGCGCCAGTTATTTCCTTCGTAAAAATAAGTTGAAATTTAACTAAACTCATTCGCGTTCGGTAAACTTTGACCTTAGAGGTACCATTTTGAATAAGATTTCGGTCCTGGAATCGTTTTTCACTCGCGTAATTTTTTCTACTCGTCGGAATGCAGCAAAATCAGGCCTGTCATTTTTGGGAGGCAGGGGGGCAATTCCCCCCCCCCCCACTGACCTTGTGAAATCAATGTATGTACCAATAAGTGGGCGTGGTTTTTGATGTGTTCCGATGACATTGCATTGTGTTTGGACCCTTTGCCACGCCCCCTGGAAAAACTTGATATGACGGCCCTGAACAAAATCTAGTAAACCAGCTGCTGTTTGCGCTAAAAACTCATTGGTGTAATAAAAACTGGCGTAGCTAGGGATTGGCAGGAGTGGCTCTTGCCACGGGTGCAGCAACTAGGGGAGCGGCATTTTGACTGAAAAAAAAAAAAAAATGAAACAAATAACTAAAATTTGTCAAGTCCGAACAGACTAAAAGACAAAAAGTTGATAGACTCCCCTAAGCCAGCGAAAACTGCGCCCCAACGCTTCAACACAAACTATGCAGAATGTGCAACTGATTTTTGGCTTATTTTGGTTTGATACACTGATGTTAGCTTGAATCTATTTAGCAGGATAGAATTTAGTTATATGGGACCTGGAGTCTATGCAGGGTAGACCGACCAGTGAATAAACACCTGTTTTTTTTGTTGAAAAAATAGAGTTTTAAAGCACCTTTCTTAGGTCAATCGATAGAAGTAACTTCTTTCTGCATATTTACAGAAAGAAAATGGTCTTAAAATGCTGCATTAGTCATCTGGTGAGGGTGTTCATTCACTGGGTTTGGGTACTTCTTTTCGTTTCAAACCCCCATTAAACCTGCTGTAGAACCGTAAAAGCTATAACAAGGAACACTGCTCATGAGAAAAACGCTAAAAGAAAGAAAAAAGAATATCAAAGTTGTAATATTGTCTGCAAAGTTTCCGAATAAATGAGTCAAAATTTTTGGAAGAAGGAAATTTTCTGAGTTCACAAGGACCTCCCATCAGGCTGATCCTAGGAGGGAGGGGGAGCAATTTCTTAAGTTTGCCACGGACGCTGAACCCCATAGTTACGATACTGAATAAAAATAGCGGTTATCATACGAAATTTCAGAGTTTGTTTTCATTTCACTCTGTTTATGGCTTCTTTAACAAATTTCGTTATCGTAATTTTAAAAGACGTGATCTCCGTCGGATAACACCTTTATCTCTTTCCTATAACGTGTAATAGCCGAATAATTGAAAGTCCCCCCCCCCCCCGCATGACTGCAAGCTCGAAGGGCAATTCAGAGGTAGGGACAAAATAAATGGGACCCGTGCCCAAAGGTGGCCTAATGCTTGGTATCAAACTGAAAGTTTGGGGACTTAAAAGAGTAAATTTAAACAATCTTAGGATGATATAAAGAAAAGAGCGGCTCGAAGGTGGGATAGTTGTGAACCGTTGAAACATTGAGAAATATTTCCCCATCCAATGATGTATTGTTTTTCTTTCTTAAAACAAATCAATAACACTTGATTAATATTAAGTTTTAGTTTTTTTTTTTTGCCCCTTGGTTTTGGAGCGGAGGAAGGATATAATCAAAGTTTTTTTTTTAAAAAATCTTTTCTACTTATTAACATGTGTTTTAAATTAAATTTTAAAATGAAAAAAAAATATGTATTCATTGCATTTTTACTATCTTTTTATCAACTAATTACAGAAAAAAAAGATGCACAGAACGAAAAATTATTTCTGCTCATAAAACTAGCATAATTGATCACAAACACAACTAGAAGGTACTAAAGTAGGACATTTCGATGAAGTGAACATTCTTTGTAGAAAATCCTTAAAAACTAACAGTAAACTGCGCCATATATCTAAGAAACCTGATCCCTCAGAGTAGCAAATACGAGTAGAATGACTGACAGTAATTTACATCAGATGTGGAAAAAGTTTTTGTCATCGGCACAGGCTCGTCATTTCTGGGTTTTCCAGTATGTTCATTTCATGCAACATGCAGTAATTCAGAAATTTTTTTACGTGGACACTTGAATATTATAACTTTAACAAAACCTGAGAAATTTTTTAAAAATTACGAAAAGCAAACGTATTATTGCTGCTTCAGGTAATTTAATCGAAAAAATATGATTTGTCAACTCTTTGTAAATTTCGACCTCGAAAGTAGCATTTTAAATGTGGTGGTGGTCCCTAAGTCTTTGGTCGGTCATAACTTTTGTTCTACTGGTCCTAAAGTAATGCCGTTTGGTACTCAGCGAGTTTGTAGGAAAATCTATATAGACATGTTAATTAAAAAGTTATTCAAATAGAGAGAGAAAAAAAAAGAAGTTTATAATAAAAATACATTATACTACGACATATTTTACATGAGTTTCGTATTAAAATTTGTTGTTTTTTACGGTTTTTCTAAATTGTTTATTTACTTATACGTAATTGTTACAATAACGACTTAGCTCAACAATTTAATATTTTTGTGACAGTTCTTTAAAATTAGGTTTATTTATTTATTTAATTTACCTTTTTATTAAATCCAATTTTTTATTTTCTTTTAAAGAAGACAAATGGGAAAAACCTCTTTACAGCGATTTTTTTTCATTATTATTTTTTATTCTGGACTAAAATTTGTATTGTTATTATTATTATTGTGCAAAAAAAAAAAAAAAATAAATAAATAAATAAAATAAAAATATTTACCGATTCACGAATTCTTTGCAAAAGGTTTTGTCGGTCCCCGGGTCGAAAAAGTTTGAGAAACGTTCCATTAAGCGATGAAAAGGCACCCGATTCGAGGAGTGATACAACCTTTCGTCACGTGAGGCACATGTGTAATTTTTTTTGCAACTAGAAATAGTGTTGGTTGAATGTGTAAGAAGTTTACAAAAAACTGAAGTCCACAATGCTTGTTAACATAAATGTACGGTTTTACCCTCCAATATCCCCTTTTAAGTTGAGTCCAAGGGGTTCTAAGGATTGATCCTATAAGCTGCCCTCCTTGGGGCCTCCTGTTTAAAAATAATTGAATGATTTGAATACAGCCATTCAACTAACGACGGACGCCAACTTGCTGCTTAACTGTATTATTTGTTTTCTTTTTTGGATATCCGATGTGAGTTTTGTTAAGTACCATTTGTTACATATTTCGCTTAAAAAATATAATGTTGAAGATCGATCCTGTGGAGGCGTGGACTTGTCCACACTGAAACATATAAGCTGCTGTTTTTACAGTACAAAACTGGTAGCAGAGGTTTTAGTTTAAAACTGCAATCGCATATAGTCTGTGAGACGAATGCAAAAAAGATGCTTAGAAACATGGTTTCGTTTGCCAACTTCGGGAACTACAAAATGTGACATTTTTCTGAATCATTAGAGTCTACAGATGAAAAAAACACAAGGTTCCCAAAAAAATACTGTCTCATTAGTTTTTTACAGACCATTAAAGATGATGACAAAATATGTGAAAATGGAATTCTAGGGGCGGATAACTACATTAAATATCACAAAATGTTTCTGCCTCTGTCTATATATTTATGTGTACATGTCGATGGATAGATAGATACTGTTTGATATTCTTTTCGGCGACGTTCCTCGAATTCGCGCATGCATCAGGTCTCAACCGATTTTATGAAACTGGGGGTGATTATGATAAGAGAGATAAGGAATGGGAAGGAATTTTTCTTTGTTTTGTTTTTCGTCACATTCGTTTATTTTAGGTGTTGATTTGTGTTGGTGGTTTTTTTTTTAATTTATCGTCCTTATCATTTCTATAAAAATAAAATAATATCGGACAAAGTAGAAATGCTGCTAACGTGCATTTTCGTAATCAAGCCTTTTTAAAACAGAACCGTTCAACGTTGCTAGGTACGGTTTTCGAGGTCGGACAGTAGATAGATATTGTCGGCCCCGCTTAAACGAATACTGTCGGTTCCAAGAAATATTATTCGATTAAGCGGAGATCTTTAACATTGCATCTACGGCATCGGTTCCGGGATGTTTTATTCGTATAATCGGGGTATTCGTTTATCCGTTACCCGATTAAGCGGAGACGACAGTATTTATGTAAAAAAAAGTGTAAACAAAAAATAAGTTTTTTTTAAAAAAAAAGTGACAAAATTTAAATATGAATTTGACAATAGACAAATAAATACCGTTGTGCAATGAAAAAAAGCATATGAAAAACATATTAAAACGCAAATGAGCAGGAAAACGGCATACACGTGTTTCGGCGTTACAAGGAACACCTTTTTCAATGCTAAAAATGTGAGTTTATGGATGAAATTCTTCATCAAATTCATCAAATACTAATTCTAAGTGAATTATCTTGAATAGAAAAATCATTTGTTTCTACTAACACAAGAGCAAAACTTCATACATGAATATTTTTGCACCTTCTTGTGCATCTTTTTGAAGAAAAAAGAGTTTTCTAGCATGCATTTAAGATGTGTTTTTGCACATTACCTAGTGCAGTGGAAATAGTGTTTCACTATTTCAATGTGATGCCAGTATTTATAATGTGTACTCAATGAATTATTTACAATTGCTTTTTTTTTTATTTCTTTAGGTTAAAAATCTTTTTTCCTGAACTTCCTAGAGAGCTATGCCCCTAGAACAGAGTTTAACTTTCTGCAGAACTCACTGGAGCTGCGTTCCTGCACTTTGTTTCAATTGTAGCTGAATTTTTGTATTTTAAATAAAATTCAGGCTTTTTACGTTCAAAAATAGGTTCTGGGGACTTTTGGGCTCCTGCCTTTATTTCGTTAGCCCCACCCTCGAATCTTGTCAATCCGTTCTTTGTTTTTTAATTTTACCTGCTTGCTCTATAACCTGGTCTATCGTTATGCTACAAAATTCCATCAATAGTTTACATATCAGCCACAAATTTACAAACACTTATTTACTGTGAGCATACGCATGTATCAGAAGCAAATTTAAAATTTCATGTAAATAAACGGGTAAATACCGAGCGTAGTTGATACAAGTAAAAAACCAATGCGTTATTTTTCAACCAGCAGCAAGTTGAAGTATAGAATTAAATATAAAACTGCATACCAAGTTATAAAAAAGTCATACAAAATTAACTTTTACAATATCGTGTGTTAAAAAAAAATGTAGCAATGTTAAGAAACAAATAAATTTACGTGAAAACAAGAAAATTAAACTTACTTTTTAATTTTTAGTGTATCGTCTGCCAATGTTTAATTTTATAATATTTACTTCACGTGTCTTGGCATTGTTTATATTGTAAAGATTTTGTACGTCGGTTAGAATTGCGATTCAGTGGTCAATAAATATGTTTTTTGTGCAGCAAAGTGACTGCCAAATCTTGTATTTGACAATATATCTAATGCTGGCTATAGTGCCATTAACGAAACAAGATTAAGAACAAGAGGAAATGCGGATTGATACATTTTTCGATTTTCTTCGTAATTGAATCACAAAAGACATGAAGTAAGTATATTATAACTTATTAATATATTTTGCAACATAAAATCGTATGAAAAAGAAAAACTAGGGTAGAAAAACTGTTTATTGAAATTTTAAATTGCGAATATTTTGTACAATAGCGCCACCTAGAGACAATTTTTGTTGCGAATGAGCCAACAGGCTAAGGAAAATATTCCCTGTTTCAGTTTCTAATTAAAACTTAATGCGACAAGGTCTGCTTAAGAACATTGGATTTTTCGATTGAGTACATCACTGTTAATTGAATTCAGATCCTGTAGCCCGTAAGATTGGTAAACGAACTTAAACGATTCGGTGCTTGGCCCACAGACTAATAGTAATAAATTGCAAAACTAGCTATTTTAAAATTTATGACTAAAAACTAGAAATTTTACAATTTATTACTGTAGGATTCGCATTTTACCATAACATTAGCTGAAAATACTGTAAAAGCAACACAGTATAACATGGCAGCAGAGGTTCCAGTTTAAAACTGTAAAACGCACAGTAATAAACTGTGAAACAAACAATTTTTCAGTTCAATTCAATAAACCAGCAATTTTGCAGTCTACTACTGTAAAATTTGCAAGCAAACTTAGCCGTATTAAACTGGAAAAACATCTATATTTTGCAGTGCACAGTGTTAATAATGTGCTATGCGAAAATTCAAATTCTTCGAAGTGTGCCATGAACCAGAAAAGTTTGGGAGCCCCTGAATTAACCTCCTGAGAGAAGAAATATCAATTGCTTTTTAAATTGATTTGAGACGCATCCTTCTCGCAAAACGTCCAAAAACGCACCATATTAGTTTCACTCTGAAATAAAAGATGGCGCGAAAGTCGCATTGCATCTAGGAAGTCTTTTTAGCTTCCTTTTCTTTCAGAGTTGTGAAAAAATATAGCAGAAAGGTTGTTGCACAAAAAATGCTTCGACCTTTTTGGAAATAAATATGATTAAAAATGCATGACACAAAAAAAAAGACCGTTCAATCACAGTGACATTTATGTAAAAAAAATTGATTACATTTATAGAAAAATAGAGAAGTAAAAAAACATACACATGTGCTTCTGTTCTCTAACATGATTAAAGGAATCTAAAACACATTACTATTAATACTGCGCATCGAGTCACATTTAGAATTTTATCTTTCTAGACAAACCTAGTCACATTTAGGTTTGAATGATTTATCAACCAGTTTATTTTGAGCTAATGTGTATTATATTAAAGAATTGGTTGTTTCTTAGTGTAGAAAAATTTAAAGTCCTCGTCAAGAGCAGTAGAATCCTCTGTGTGGGATCCTACATGAAAGTAAAACTTATAACTTAATAGAACGTTTCGAATGAAAGTTCTTGGTAATGGGTTTGTTCTCTACAATTCATAGCTTGATGTAAATAATGTCGAGATGAGCATTGCGCTGTGTCGAGTCACGGAGGTCCCGGCAGTGTCAATGCGCAGTGAAGGAGCATTTGTGGTACATTTTGAGCTAATATCATCGAATGGGGAACCAGCGTGTGGGATTTAAGAGTCCCTTTCGCATGTATCACTTGAGAGAGATGAGATTAAAAAATTTAAAAAACATTTTAAATTTTTACGTAATTTAATCACTAGTGACTAGTCTTTGAAGAAAAAAGTTGCTTCTAGTTTAAATCATCAAAATTTAAAAAAGTGCTGAAATGGGCCAATAGGCGTACGCTTTATTTGAAGAGGCGAGGAGAAGCTGCCTAGAATGAAAGGACAGTTCCCATTGGTTCAGGGCGGACGGAAGGGGTGGGTCGCTCCGCTTCGTCTAGCGGAAGTAGTTTGATTCTGAGTAACAGTTTCATAGTTAAGGATCATGGTATTTGAGGGATTTTTGTAATTAATGGAGTTAGAAATATAATGAATTTGATCAGCAATTTCTTTGTTGTGGTGAGGGTGGAGGTTTGTGTAGAAGTTGGTAGCTAGATTTCTGATGTATCTAGAAATGGGATCAATAGCGAGATCGCGGTGTAAAGTGCTGTTTCTAACGTAACCGGGAACTTTGGTAATGAGTCTAAGCATTTTATTTTGATAGATTTGTAGATTTCTTATATGCGTTTTGGCTGCATATCCCCAGATTTGAATACCATATAGCAGTTTCGGGCGAATAATACTTAGGTAAATAAGTCGTTTATTGTATAAACTCAGAGCCGGATTCACGAGGAGGGGGTAGTTAGTGACAATTTTTTCTTTGCATTCCTTGAGTTTATTATTAGCATGAGTTTTAAAGTTCATAGTTTGGTCGAGGGTTATGCCCAGGTATTTAACGTTTTCAGAATAGAGAATATCGTCACCGAATAATTTGATTTTGTCGGGGTAGTAATGAACTTTTCCCCTAGTAAAGTAAATTAATTTGGTCTTATCAGTGTTGACGTCAAACCTCCATCTCTTGAACCAGATCTGTAGTTTATTTGCGTGCTCTTGCAGAAGAAAATGTGCAATTTCAGGGTCAGAATGGGATGCAAGTAGAGCGGTATCATCCGCAAACATTGAGATAAAAGTATTACGATATGAGGGAATATCGTGAGTGTAAATGTTATAAAGCTGCGGAGAGAGGGCAGCACCTTGCGGCAACCCAGCAATAATAGGGTGTTTATTGGAGAGTGTTTTTCGGATTCTGACTTGGAACGTTCTATTTTCAAGAAGAGAGTTGGTTATCTGAATAAGATATCTAGGGAATTTTAATTGAATCATTTTGAAAATGAGACCTTTATGCCAGACTCTATCGAATGCCTTCGAGATATCCAGAAAAAGGCCAATTGAGCGTTTATTATTTCTGAGTCCATTGGTGATAAAATTAGTGACTCTAAGAAGTTGATGATTTGTGGAATGTTTATTCCTGAAACCGAATTGATAATTTGGAATAATATCGTAGAAGTTAAGATGGTTATTGATTCTGTAGAGAATGATTTTCTCGAAGAGTTTCGATAGAGTGTTTAAGAGACTTATAGGTCTGTAGTTCTGAGGAAAGCTAGTATGAGTATTTGGCTTGTGTATTGGAGTGATTATAGCATTTTTCCAAGATGTGGGAAAATAACCAAGGATGATGCAGATGTTATAGATTTGGGTGATAAACAGAATCATACTAAAAGGGAGATTTTTTATGACCAGGTTGTTTATTCCATCTTCTCCTGGGCTTTTATTGTTTTTGAGCTTTTTGATTTCATCAATAATTTCATTGGGGTTTATTCTAGGAGGAGGTATAGGAATGTAGAATCTTTCAAAGTAGTCATTATAAGTGTCATTGACCTCTTCAATCAGGCTGTTGCAGTAGTGATGAGCACTATGCGTGAATTGTTGTGCTAAAGAATCAGCTATAGCATTAGTTTTTTCATTTTCTGTATATGCCATTCCCATGCTACCATGGAGAGGAGGGATGTTTTGAGATTTTTTGTTGAGTTTTCTAGTTGCTTGAAAAAGGGAGTTGTCAGTAGTTTCAAGTGAACTAAGATAGTTATCCCATTTTTCTTTTTTGTAGTCAGAGATGAGTTTTTTGACAGTTTTGGTTAAGTGGTTGTACATGGTTTTATGAGGAGGGAATCTGGTGGTGTTCCAGAGTTTTTTGTATTGGTTTTTAAGTTTGATGGTACTGAGTATATAGGTTGGTAATTTGATGGGTTTGTTTGTGATGGTTTTAGTGTGAGTGGCGGCTCTTTTGGCTTCATTGATTTTTTCATTGATGTAAGTAATTGCTTCATCAATGTTGTTGGTGTTTTGCAATTGTGGAGGGGTTTGAATGAGCTGGTCAAGAGTAGTAGTGAATTTAAACCAGTTAATGGTGCTGATAGTTTTAGGAGTAAAATTTTTTATATGGTTGAGGTGAAACTCCAGTACAATAGGGTTGTGATCTGAGCGAAGTTCATGTAAGGAATTGATGGTGAAATGGTTGTTAAAGTTGGTTATAGCAAAATCAATTGTGGTGCTAGTATTTGCACCGCAGAAGTGCGTGGGAGAGTCAGGGGTAAGAATATTAAAATTATTTGTGGTGCAAAGTTCAAATAATTTTTTCCCAAAAGTATTGGATCTGCCAGAGCTCCCGCTGATATGTTTTGCATTGAAGTCACCGATTAAGACAGTATTATTGGTGTTTTTCAGTTGGTTAGCAATATCATTATAGTTGTGCGTGATACCATTATTTAGGTAAATGGAGCAAATGTTGAGTGTACAGTTGTCACAAGAAATCTGTGTGCTGACATTTTCATAGGTGGAGTTTATTTTAGGTAGTTGGATGTGCTTTAGGGCCTTGTGTACTAAAACAGCAGTGCCGCCACCAGAATTTGTGAGGCGATCTTCACGATAAGTGAAGTAGTTAGGGATGTAGAGGTTGTCTTGTGGTTTAAGTTTGGTTTCCTGGAGGCACATGATATCAGGAGAGTGGCTGTCAATAAAAGAAATAAGTTCAGAAATTTTTGTTTTGAATTTGTCTTGGAGACCATTACAGTTCCAAGACGCAATTTTAAAATTTAAGTTGGTTTGACTACCCATAATTGGTGGTATTTCTCATTTTTTGAATCTCTCCTATGAGAGTCATTAGTGTATTATTGAGTGTGTCTAAAATGACATTTTGAGTTTTGTTTGCATTATGATTTGGGAGATTTCTTGGTCCCTGGGAAGGTAATGTGGAGGTGTTGTTTTTGGTAATATTTGTTTTCATGTTGTTTGTTCTGTTTGTATCATTCCAAGGGTTTTGGTTTGATTTGTTGTCATTTATGGTAGGTTTTTGATTAAATTTTATTTGATCAATGTTTGGTTTTTGGGGCCTTTTTGGGCATTTTGAGTAATTTGAGGGGTGCGGGCCACCGCATAAGAAGCAAGTGGGGGGTAAATTTGCACCCCTATCACACTGGTCTGCTCTGTGAGGGCCAGCACATTTGACACATACTGAGGGGCGGTTGCATCCATAACTGCTATGATTAAACTGCTGGCAGTTCCAGCATTGTGATACAGCGTTTCTTTTTTTTAAAGGCTCTAGGGTTATTTTGAGGTTTTCTAGGTAGCGTACTGTCCAGATTGTTTGATTATGGCTGCTGTGTGGCAGGTGTATTAAGAAAAGTGGGAGGGGGTCATGGGTTCTCCCTCTGCGTAGTTGAGTTAGGTGGGTGGGATAATATCCAATTTTATGCAATTCAGATGTTATCCAGGCAGGGTTCGAATGACCGGGAAGGCCTCTGATAACAATTTTAAGCATTTTTTCGTCAGGTAAGAGAAGAGTATGGTTGGGAATGTTATTTTCGTCTAAGTAGGACTTTAAAATTCTGTGAGCATTAGTAGATTTTATTTTACATTGAAGTTTTCCATTATGCATTAATTTTCCGGTGACAGTTTCGCCGGTGATTTCAGTATAGTGCTTTAAGGTATTGACCGGGTCGTCAATGTTATCCACCCATATGGGGGGAATTCCCCTTTCAGTTCTTCTCTGCGTTTGCCATTCCCCTTCGTTGTTAGCACTTTGGGAGTTGGTCGGTTTATCAAATTTTGGTAGGATGGTGGGGGGGGGGTCAATATTAATGTTATTTAGTTCCTCATCATCAGAGTCGTTGTAATCCATTTCATTATTTATCCCAGTTTCATTATTTTCTATGTTTTCATTATCAACAGTAATTTCATTTTCTTCAGTTAATTTATTGGAATTTTGGACGTTGACAGTATTTTCAGCAGTATTAGTAGGTGCTGCTGTGTTTTCATTTATTTTGGAAGCTTTATTGTTGATGGGGTTTCCATCAGCAGGTTCATCATTAACTCTTTTGTTTTTAGTTTTCTTAGGGGGAGGTTTCTTAGGTGGATTATAACAGTGAACTGCCAGTCTTGGGTCAGCTCGATTAGTGAACCTATTGCCCATAACAGCACGGGTACTAGTATTGTTCTCAAGTTCGCTAATCCTAGAGTTTAATTTCTCAATTATTTCTTTTAGAGCATCAGCTTCTAATTTTCTTATATTACTTTGGATTTTGTTATTTAATTGGAAGAGTTTTGATAGAGTTTTTCTATCATGAGTATCAAAATTTCCCTGTACTTCGTCGATATCAACGAAATAATCCATGATTTTATTAGAAATTGTATTTAATTCGTTAACAGAGTACGAATTTTCGTTTACTTTATCATTGATTAGGTTAATGGAAAATTGATCTCTCTCAAGGATAGTATCAATTATTCCACTTACCTGGTTCCCCGATGAGATCCCCGGCTTGGGAGGAAAATTAGAGGCCTCGTTAGGCAATTGTGGCATTATTCGAGATTGGAGGTTTTAGCGCATAACCGTTTCGGTCGAGAGCTAGAACAAGAATCTCAGCAGTAGAAAATATTCTGTCAGCAGTAGAAAATATTCACTCTCAGCAGTAGAAAATATTCTGTCAGCAGTAGAAAATATTCTCCTCAGCAGTAGAAAATATTCTGAGAATTTTGAGCTAATGTGTATTGTATTAAAGAATTGGTTGTTTCTTATTGTAGAAAAGTCAAAAGTCCTCATCAAGAGCAGTAGTGTCCTCTGTGTGGGATCCTACATGAAAGTAAAACTTATAACTTAATAGAACGTTTCGAATGAAAGTTCTTGGTAATGGGTTTGTTCTCTACAATTCATAGCTTGATGTAAATAATGTCGAGATGAGCATTGCGCTGTGTCGAGTCACGGAGGTCCCGGCAGTGTCAATGCGCAGTGAAGGAGCATTTGTGGTAAATTTTAGGGGCCGTGGCTCGTATAAATTAATCGTTTCTCGTGATAATTATTTTTTGCGAGGGTTTATTTATAATTGAAAAAATAAATTCATTCTAACATTTATGTAAATATCGATGTGTTTGATCAAAATTTATATTTATCTATCACTTTACCATATTGAACTACTAGTAAATGGTTTCAAAAAGCCCGAATTTATTTTAAAAAAATATATACTTTATTGTCTTATCATAATTCAATGTTTTAATAAATTATATATTGTCTTTGTGTGTGTGTGTGTGTGTTTTTTTTTTTTTATTTATTTATTTATTTTTTTTTTATTATTATGGCTTAATTTAAAAGTGAGCTTCAAAAGATAAGCGATATTGATTGATGGATATTTTTTTCGGCAACTGAACATATTACCACCTAAATTGTATGAAATTTTTAAATAAAATAATTTTTATGAGTAAAAGGGGAAAAAAAATCATGACATTTTTTGCATTTATTTATTTTTTTATATCCATCACTACTGGGAAAATATTAATGAATGTTTTTGTATGTTAAATTTTCATATTCAATTTAAAAAAACCCCGAAAAGATTGTGAAAGAACCATATTTCTATAATGGGCTATTCCACGAAAAAGCAGCCAACGTGTTCCGCACGTGACGCTTGTAGCACTGGGCTAGCAGGATAAATCCCAATGTTAAAACCTTCGCCATTTCCCCTATTCGCTGCATAGGGAAAATCGGTTTTTGGCTTCACATCCCGCCCATCCTCAAGGCAAAAATTATTTGGCCTCATCTATCCTCCCGTTGTTGAGACATATAGTTTTCAAATCGGAGGAATTTTTGAAAAAAGTTCCAAATTTAAGGATTCTGCTAGAAACTGAGTACGCAATTTCAACATCACCGCACATCTCTTCACAAATCAGGTATAAGATGTCCGTGATTACGCTGAAACTGGCTTAAATTTAGCGACTTCAGTTTAAATTTTCGGCAGATGTTAAAACATTTCATTTCGATAACAAGCTCATGAAGGTAAATAATTTATGTGTTTTACAATGCTATTTGCGTGATTGCTACTGGTTTAAGTTTTTCCTTTTTGTACTATCGCGTATGGTTTCCAGATGCTTTTGTTCCTGGTAGCGAATAGGAGCAAAGCAGCTAGTATATGCAACCAGTAACAAAAGTATTGCAAGCCTTTCAAATATAGAATTGATCTTCCGCCGGTTACATACATAGAGTATAATGTCCTCTACATCTCGCAGGAGCTTCGCTATCAAATAGTGGGGAAGCAGAGGTGAATGATAGAAATGCTGATGAAAGGCGGATGGGGTTTTGGTAAAAAAAATCTCATCATTCCATAAGGAGGAATTTTATCTATACACTTAACAGGCTATTTTTGTATGCGTATGCCCGGGGTAAACTTCAAAACTACTGGACCGATTTTAACAATTTTTTTCACCATAGCTGCAGTAACAGGGAGCAGGATAAGCTATAATTTATTTCTAAAAAGCTTAGTTTAAAAAAGTTATTATGGAAAGTAGTACATTTCATGTCATTTCCCCATTAAATGATTAAATTTTCAGTCCATTGTTGCAAAATTTGTTGCCTGGTAACAATATTAATGGCAACAATGGCCTGGCAACAATATTAATGGTGATCACAATGAAAATGTGAACCAAGGCTTCTCTGGAGTAAGTATGAAATTTATTACTTTCTTAGGATTTTTAGATTCATCTGTGCCAATAATCGCTGACGAGACTAAATAAAAAGATAATTGATTTTGGCAACAGTTAGAGAACAGAAAATCTTTATAGTCAAAAAATTTCTAAGTTAGTCCCTTAGTTGACTTTTCAAGTCTGAAAGTTTCTCCGCCGCACCCTGTACCAAGTTTATAACATTTCCGATTTACCTAAACATTATTTGTAGCTTGCATTTGTATTTAAGGTGTGTAATACAGTTTTTTAGTTTGTCCAGTCAGAAAAACTTGCCATTGTTTACAGAAGTAGCCATTGTGTGTATAGATATGCACTTCAATGTTGAAAAATTCATGAACGAGTGTCACTAAAACACCATACCCGGCCGAAACCCGGCAGGGCCGGGTACCCGGCTAGTCTTCTCTATATATTACTTCAAAAGTGAAAGTACGTTCTGCGTGTGGCTCGAAACCGGGCAGTAAAGCAAAAGGATCAACACAGTTCTGGATTTTGGAATGTTCGGACTTCCGGGCCGATACCGAAGAACCGAACGACAGTGGCGGCGATTTGAATTATAACTGGGTGGAGGGCTTCTAATGTTCGCTGTCACAATGGTTAAATATAGATATAGGAAAGTCGTAGTGCAATGCTACGCCTCGCCTGCCAGGGGTTTAATCAGCTGGCAGCTAACTGTAACCGCAAGGTATGATGTGTAGTGTGCGGAGGGTTGGCACCACGGAGTAGAAAGAAGGAGAGAAATGTTCTACGGATGCGCTTGTTTGAAAGTGGCAACGAATTCTCACCGCCGCCAGGGGAAAAGCTCCCTACTTCCTACGGGAGTCAATGTAAATGATACTGAATCTGTCATCTTTTTAAATGCTGCTATGGGAAAGAAAAAAATTTTTTTTCAACTGGATTTTGGTGTAAACCATCGATTAACGTTATGAACTAAATATGACTTTGATCCCACTGAAATTTTGCCGTATTTTTTAAGAAAGATGTTTAATCGATCGCATCTAGCTACTTGCCAAATTTGACATATATGCGACTGTATGTGACATTTTCTTTGCATTGTACGATGTAATTTTTGCTGAGAATCAGTTCTCTAAATTGTTGATAAATTAAGCATGATGCAAAAAATTAATTTTGTCAGTATTTAATTTTGTTATTAATTAAATATATTTAGCAGACAAAATAATTATTAGTTTAAACATATTTATTAAATATATTTAGTTCACAATGTTAATCGATGGTTTGAGCAAAATTCCAATTTAAATAGAAATATTCTTGCCAACAGCAGTCTTTAAAAAATGAGATTCTGTCAGATTTGGCAAGTTGGTAAGTGCATTCGATTAAACCTATTTCTCAAAGAATACGGCACCTATTTTCGTGGGATGAAAATCATATTTAATTCATAATGTCAATCGAAGATTTGCATCAAAATCCAGTTGAAAAAAATTTTTTTTCTTTCCCATATCAGCATTTAAAAAGATGACAGATTCAGTATCATTTACATTGACTCCCGTAGGAAGTAGGGAGCTTTTCCCCTGGCGGCGGTGAGAATTCGTTGCCACTTTTAGATAGCACAGATTTAGCTCCTCCCCTTTAACCTCCTTGGTTGGCACGCTAAAGACAGCTGCCCCAATGAAGGTGTCAAGGAAAACGTTTGCTGTGCAAAGTGCGGGGAAAGCCACGCAGCCTCCTTTGGAGGTTGCCGGGCGTACCCCAAGCCCAAGATTCAGCTTGAGCGGCCCCTCTTCAAGAGCAACCGCGCACAGCCAGGCAGATCTTATGCAGCTGCAGTCATCAATGCCCCCCCCCCCCAGGTACCCCCGTAAACAACGATCAAATCTCCACCTCTATTTTGGAGGCCTTTAATATTCCTGAACTAATAAATATCTGTGAAGAGATTAATGAAATTATTGATATTAAACAGCTCATCGCTAAATTTTTGACAAGCCCTCCCTGCTATCCATAATGCCCCAAGTAAATTGGAAAATTAACTGCCCTTGTCCAGATCTTTTTTGACCTGGACTAACTCTTTTTTACCCCACCACTCTATTAATTAAACATGCCTAGGACCACAAAATAGCAGCCTAGCTGCTGCCCAATCAGAGGCTAGCATCCCCCACGGGGAAACATTTTCACACTAAATCACTACTGTGAGATAGAGGGCTTCGCCTTAGGTGCTCGCAAGGAACATAAATTTTAGATTTCGTCCTTCGTCCTCCCCTCTACATGTATTGTATGGAATTGTAGCGTTCAAAACGCCGTATAGTTATGCCAACGTTTGGGGGCAGTGTTTCGACGATTTTCCTTTAGAGTTTTTTTGAAAATAATGTCTAGTTAAAAACTTTGAAAAAAGGCAGGAAGTTTAAAAATTCATACTGTCTTTGATAATGCAAATGTAAGAAGGGCTCTTCCAAAAAAAATTCTAAAACTCGTATCGTAAAAATGCATACACTGGTGGTCAAAATTATAAGGACAACTGAAAATTGTGCAGAAAAAAATTATTTCTGGACTAAATCGAATGAAATTTATACATAAAATGCTTTTTTATGTTGAAAATATTGTGGAGTACATAACATTGTAGAATAAAAAATATGAATGATTTTTTTATCATGATTAATAAAAAATTTCATTTTTAAACTTGGAAAAAAGTATAAAGACAATTAATGTTTCGACCTCACACCTGCTAATAATTAATATTTTCGCCTTCTTTTCAACCACTTTTATCAATCTTGCTGTCATGCAGTGGGTTCAGAGTAAAAGAACTCCAAATTATTTTTCTACTGAATTGAAGTTTTAAAAACACAATTTAACGCTATATTTACTGCTGTAATAGTTAGGAAAATTGTATTGCTTATTTTTCTTTCTATGAAATTGAAGTCTTAGTAACGCAAAATTAGGCCATCTTTGAAGTCAAAGGAAGGAAAAAATGAGTTAGAAAGGTTGTTCTCCACGCAAAAATTTTCAAATTGGAAGTTTTAAAACTGCAGTTTTGTGCATTCTATGGTGACGTTAGGGTCCGGCTGATTTCCCCCAAAAAGTTATGAAGTTCAAAGATTACATTTAGACGATCTGTGATGACAAAAATAGAGTGTGTGTGTGTGTGGGAGGGGGGGAGTCGTCCCTTTTTGTCCCCCCCCCCCGAGTTGCCGCCACTGACAGCAGAAACTTTTTGAACGATCGCTTTGATGAGAGTTTTAAGAATTGCAGTAAAACCTCCGAATAAAGGACAGTCACAGAATTGGAAGTATTGTCCATTATTAGGGGTATCCGCTATTAGAGGTGATTAGTTTTTGAGGATTTTGCTATTTCTATTTACCTATTTTATTTCACCTATTAATTTAATACAAAGTTTTTATTTTTAATATGCATCGCACTACTATTACGCACTACGATACTTTTAATTGAGCATTTTTTATTATATTTCGCTTTAACTCAACTCATTTCATCTTTGCACTTTTAAATGCTAATGTGCCTTTTCATTTCATTGCTATTATTTCTCTCAAACCTCCTCTTCAATTGTGCCCATCCCCCCCAAGCTCAATGGCGCAAATTCCCCCCCCCCCCCCAAAAAAAAAAATTTTTCACAACCCTATCGTGCTTTTTATTTTTATTTTATTTATTTTTTAAATATCATTTATTTATTTTTTTAAACATTATTTATTTATTTTTTTAAATATTATTTTTTTTAATTAGAAACTATTATTTTTTCGATATTACTTTATTTAAAGTATTAATTATGCGCAGAATAAAATCGCTTTTCCCCCCTTCCAAACACTCCAAGCACACACACACAATAAATAAATAAATAAATAAGTGAATAGTAATAAAGAAAAAGTTAAATTAAAAAAATAAATTATTGAATAATTTAAATTAAAAAATCAGTAAATAATTTAATTTAAAAAAATAAATTACTATATAATTTAAATAAGCAAATGAATTAGTTTAAAAAAATGCCCCCCCCCCCCAAAAAATTTTGATGGCGCAACTTGCGCCATAATCCCCCCCTGTGGGCACCCCTGCTCCTCTTGAATCTTATCTTTCTGTTAGAAGCATATTGCCTACGCATTTTTCTCCACTTTTCTGTGATTTTCTATGTGATATTTTCTTTAAAAAATTAGAATTGTGAATATGTCGTCGGCCACTGTCAGACTATCGTCTTTGTATACCCAGTCATTTTTATTTTAACTATAGCTTGCATAGGTTACTACAATTTTTTTAATACGTTTTTGCTCCTAAATAATGTTTAAAACGCACGTTTCAGCAGTCATTTAATATTATCCTCCATTACATCTGCCATCGACATCGGCCGCCGATGCTAAGTTGCAGAAAACATCGGCCCGTCAGTCATCGGCCGTCTTTCAACCAACGGCCAACAATCGGTATCGGCCCATCGGCAAAATTTACCATCGGTCGATAGCAAATTTAGAGGGATAGGTGCGCCGTTTTAAGAGTATTTTTCGAGTTATTGCTGTATTAATGAAAAACTGGTATCTCCATATATTATTTCTCTAAGCCGAATCCTATACCCTGTCGAAACTCGCTCATTTCTTTATCGAATTGCACGAAAATTTATGATTTTGAAGCTTATCCCGCGGGCTATTGACGAAAATTAGACCCACCCTCTAAAAAGTGTTGGTTCGTTTTTTATTCGAACTTCAATTTTTGGGCACAAAATTGACTCTATCTAGCGAAATAATTGTCGTATCGTCTCCATTTTGATTTCATTCGAAAGATTAAAAAAAATGCGTTCTTTAGAACGTTTCTCCGCTAGCGCCGCGTAACGAGAATCTCGAAAATCCACGTTTAAGCGACTTATAAGCGATTGAAGTTTGAAAAAGTTAAATTTTTTGCTCAACTGTCAAAATCGTTACATTGTTGTTCAAATCAATTTTAAATGCGACATTTCAAGCCAAGGGTTAGCTCGGTAAACCTTAATTGTAACTTTTATTGTTTCAAAATACTATGGTAGTTTTGCGATAACGTTAGTATTTAGTTTAGTAGTAGCCTTGGGTATTTGATTTTAATATAGGGTATCACTTTTGTAGTAGTTGTAAAAGTGAACGTGTCTTTGATCTCTTTGAAAAGTTGTCAGAACGACGGCAGTTGATGGCGATGTCGTGCAAACGTACAAGATTTTACATTTTTTTTTTTTTTTTTTGCGGAATTCCGCACGGGTCACCTAGTTTTTTGTTATTAATTAGGACGCTGTGGCAGGGGCGGATCTAGGGAGGGGGCCATGGGGGCCATGGCCCCCCCCAAAAGGATTTAGTTCAGTTTTTTTGGGGGTGGTGGGGAAAAATGTAAAAAAAAAAAAAAACCTCCAAAGAATAACGAAGTCTATTTATCACGTGTTTTTAACGATAAAGAAATTTATGCCCTAGCTGGAGTAAAATTATTTTCCTCCCCTCGGAACAGAAATTTATCTTTATTTTCAAAATTTTCCAACCTCATTTCGTGACAGTAACTTATTACACCCTTATTGCTCAATCATCAAATGTGCTAGCGTTATACTTAAAGTATAGTGAGGATCCTTTCTTTATTTTCTTTTCTTTCTTTTTTTTTTTTTTTACTACAAATATGCTAACCCAAAAATTAAAATTGATAGCTGCTCTCTCTATGATTATTGTAAATAAATAAGTAAACTAATTAATTTATAAACATCATTCCCAACACCCTGATCTTATGCAAAAATATATTCGAAAAAAAAAAAGCTATTTAGCTGCAAATTTATATTTATGTCTCTATAGAGCAGTACTTCTCAATGAGTGAGCTATGAGGTACTTCAGAGATGTTTCCAAACACACAAAAAATAAATAAATAAATAAAATAAAAAACAATAAATGAAAATAAATAAATGAAAATAAAAATAAAATAATATTTTAAAATGCTCTAATAATTGTTGGGCTATTTTCCCTATAAATCTGTCCTATTGCCTTGTTTCACGTTGAAAAAAAATGTGAGTCTAAAAATTTAAGGCGAAATTCATCAACAGTACTTCAACAGCATCGTCCTGCAAGCTCCAATGCCTTCTTTCTTTCTTGACCCTCGCCCAGGAGTGGTGGTGGAGGGAGGGGGGGGGGCATGACGGGGACTGCACCGTTGAACGTTTTTTTTTGGGGGGGGGGGGTGACGTTTTTTATCTACTTTGGTTGAGGCTCTCGGGGAAGGGGGTATTTTGTGCCATCGCTCTAGAGGGGGGGGGGGGAGATTGTGAGATGCGCACCCTTGTGTAACTGATTTTCTTTCATGAGGGGTTGCTAACTCTTTCTTCAATCAGAGTCGTCAAAACCTCAGAAAAAGAAAACGTGATTCTGTTGCTTTTAAGAATCTCTTTAGTTGGGTTTTTGTCTATGAATGGTGCCCTTCATTTATTGACCGCGTTATTTCAAGTAGTTTTGTAGCTCTTTTGTAGTTCATTTTGCTAGTTTTATGTTGATAAGACGGAATTCAAGAACAGTATAGTTGATCATTAGGAGAGGTTTCACAGTTATAAAAATGAATCGTAGTACACCGAAGGTAAGTTTTGATTTTGTTTTGTAATTATTTGCACTTACAATTAGTAAATATTCTCGATCTTTTCAGTGGCTAATAGAAAGCTAATATAAACAATTTTTCCCACTTTTCTATTTGCTTTTTCGTTTAGATTGTTCATAGAATTTCCAGCAAAAACAATTTTTGTGAGAAACTATTTTTTCGTGTTTTTCTAAAACTATTCTTCAGTACTTTAACTCGTGCTTAGCTAAACACAATCAGAAAAAGTTATTTAACTCTAACATGAGTCTTAAAACTAGATTTATTTGCTTGTATAATTGAATAATAAAATATTGTAAATTTCATGAGTGCAAACTTTTTACTGCACGTCGAGTCAAAATTTGCCTGTAATGGAATTTTAACTGCTAATCTACATGCACAGAATTTAAGTGGAGAAAATTTTCTACTTCGTGGTGCAACGTAAATTGCGTGAAAAACACCAATATTACAGCAATCTTTTTCGACGAATATTGTTGAATTAGTGCGTAAACTTAAAATTAAATTTCCTTTGATAGAAAAATAATATTAAAGTTTTCAAAATTTTATATAATGTACATGTAGTTTTTATTCTAATAACTATATAATTATATTATAAAAGATAGACGTGAATTATTTGTTTTATTCATTGTAACATATATATTTTATATATTTTTTAATATACGTCTTGTTATAATAACATATAATGTATTTTCAAAACAGAGATTACTTTCTCAAAAATTCATAAGAATTTAAACTATAGAAAGTGTAAGTAAAGTCATTGTTTATGCTTATGATTGCCGCTGTAAACAAAAAAGCATCGTTTTAAAAATTTGTTTATTCTCTTCTGAAGTTTTATAGCTTGATTTTAGTGAGTAGGGGTGAGGGGATTTGTGCCGTTTAAGTTGGTAGGATGGACACCTTTTATTTTAATAATTGTATTGTATATTTTATTTTAATTGTAGTGCAATGTGATTCAAACTTCAACAGTTACCAAATAATAAGTTTCAAAACAAATCATCAATTTATGTGATTTCTTAGGCAACACAGGCGTACTGGCCAACGTCGAAAAAATGACATATTTGGAAGATCAACTTTACTGAATAGTAGGTGCTATCGGGTTACATTCGAGCCTGTCTATCTCGAAAGCCTCTCAACCCGGAATTTTTAAAGTTTCCCTGCATTTGCAGCAAAAAATCAATATACTTTCCATGTTTATCTCGAAAAAAAAAAAAAGAGAAAACATCTGTATCTCGCAGTGGCGTACCGGGGGGGGGGGTGCCAAGGGACCAATGCACCCCCCAGGTTTTGCCAAAGCATTAGAGATAGTGTCACCGAGTTTTAAAAATCAGTGGGTCTGTTCAAATATAAAATGTCGGGAGGAGGGATGGGAAACACTATAAAGTTTTAAAAAGTAATCTTCAGAAAAATTCACTTCATTTTTGAATGAAAAATACTTGATAGAAACTAACATACTTTTTTGAATGAAGTGCTTGTTTCTGCAGTAGTAAAGAATGGTGCTGTCCATCCTCTCACTCATGGGACTCATGGGCGCCCATATGCGAAATTTTAAGGGGGGGGGGGCTCAAATATTTTCTCCATGGTTTAGCAGGATATTTTTCCCATAGAAAGCAATTTTAGTGCAGATTAGAGTTATTAAAAGTTGACTTTCTTAAAAACTTATACATTAACGGCTAAAGAAGACATTTTAAAAATAATTTTGCCCAAAAAATAGTACTTAAAGCAAGGAAGCACTAATTTCTAAGAGGGGGCTTGAGCCTCCACTTGCCCCCCTATATGGGCGCCCATGCGTCTCACTATCATTTTGTGGGATGCTCGAGGATTGCAGCATCTTTTGGTGCTTGAACCACTGATTATAGAGGCTTTAAATATTTTTTAAAAAATGCTTAAACCTTTTTCTCCTTCTATTCTTCTTCTAACATAATTACACGTCGTGAAGAAATAGTGACTATACAGAAAACCAGAATTAAGAATAACCTCTTATCTATAATCACGTAAATTAAAATAAATCAGAAATATAGAAAGAAACTACTTTTTAAGATTTGGCAAATTGTAGTATTGAGGAATAACAGTTAGGGAAACAAAACAATTTGCACAATATATTGAATTAATTGCTATAGAAGCTTTACAAGATTGCAGCATAGGCATTTTTCCGGTCATCAACAATTTAAATTTTAGTCAATTTGCCTGCAATAACACGTACTGCAGAAGAACGTTTTCAACAATAAAATGTTCAGAAATTTTAGAGGAACTGGTACAAAAAAGTTTTTAAACTTAATGTTTAATATAAATCTATATGCAAATATGTCTGTACGTGTACGTGACAAAAGAAATCTTAATAATTTTACAAAACTAAAAGGAGGGGGAGGATAAGTGCTACTTGGTGATATCTGTTATGTGCAAATTTTTTTTATTTCAGTACGTTTGCAGCTTTAATCCTTTTACATTGGACCATTTTCAATTATTGAAGGATTTTATAAATTTTCTAATAAAGATTTCCCCAGTTTTGGTAATTCTAAATTTTGATCTTGTGGTAGCTTTATTATTCTTAAATTATATTTATTTCTGTAAATGTTATAACTGAATTAAACAAAATTCTTCGTGACTGTTTCAAACAGATAAATTTAAAATGCGGTAAATAATTATAAAAAAAATCATCGAATGGTAGTTCTAAACATTGATTCTTTTCTCACGAGAACACTATGCACCCCTCAACACTAATTTCTGGGTACGCACTGATATCTCGAATCCCAGATTGCAGCTGCGCAGTAATTTGCAGCTTCGAAGTCGAGCGATCTGTTTAGAAGCAAAGAAAAAATTTCCCTTGCCTCAGAAACATTCGCATTGTCCCACTACCGCTATTGTCCTCTAGGAACAGAGGGGACAGTGGAGGTTGTTTCGGGAATAGGTTTTCTTGGAAAACCTCAGAAAGTCACAACCGCTCGTTTCGAGATCTGGTTTATAGTGTGATACTGTAGTCTATTTGTGTTTGTCGTAGTCATTCCTAAAGCTGAGAAAAAACACGTTATAATATAATAGTAAAATGCCTAACAGAACTAATACAGAAGAATTTTAATCTATGGAATATATTGTCTTTTGTTCCAATTTCAAGTCTTCAGAGTTCAAATTTCAATAATCCTCTCAAAATCTCAAAGCCCTATGTGTTTTTCAGCTGGGGATACTTAAAAAAATAATAATTAAAAAAACCCTTAACGCTTCCCAAATGAGTATGCGTAGGAAGCTCAGAATGGCCCCCTCCAAAACGATCGGCTAGATCCGCCACTGCGCTGTGGCTAAAGCTCACTTAGTAGGAGGGGGAAAACTTAGGATATTCATAAGAGACCCATACGGAATAGATTAAAAAAATTTCCAGCTTTCCACCAATTACTTCCGAATTCCAATTTCCAGTATACAAATTCCATTGTCCAAGTTCACCGTTTTTCCCCTTCACTGCAGCGAAGTGCGGTTTTTGACTCCACGTCTCGCGACTCCTCGTCGCAAAATATTATTTGACCTTATCCTTCCTCTCGTTGTTGAGACACAGTGTTAAAATTTGCCGATTTTTTTTTTAAGTGCCAATTTGAAGACTCGGCAAGAAATTGAGTGCGCAATTTCACCATCTCCGTGTGCAGCACATCTGTTCACAAATCAGGTAAAAGATGTCTGTGAATACGCTGAAGCTCGCTTAAATTTAGCGAGCTTAAATTTTCGGTAGATGTTAAGACATCTTATTTCGATAACAAGTTCACGAAGGTAAATAATTTATGCGTCCAGAAATGCGTTCTGCAATCTATTTATGTGATCGCTACTTGTTTAACTTTTTCCCTTTTACACTATCGTGTATGGTTCTCAGATGTTTTCGTTACTGGTAGCGAATATCAGCAAAACAGCTCATATTCGCTTCCAGTATTAAACATACTGCAAGTCTTTCAAATAAAAGATTAATCTTTCCTTTTTATTAACTTGGCGCACTTACGTCGCGCTCCAGTTGAAGTTGTCCCTTCAAGTTATGGGGGAGGTTAGGCGAAAAATGACTTTTTTCCCGATGATGCGGAATAGGTGCCATTGGGGGTCCAAAGGGCAAACAAAAAATTTGAAATATTGTGTTCGATTTTTTGATCCGCCGGAATCGCGTTGAAGTTTGGAAAAAATGCAGTATTTTGAGATTTTTAGGGAAATTATTTAAAAAAAAAAAAAAAAAATTCGGAACCGAACATCTAAAAATGCATCATATGTGACAAACTATGTCGTTATGTCAGATAAGTACAGCGAAAACAGCATTTTAACGTTTTGACGAAATTGAATTTAAAACGTGGAAAAAAAAAATGGGAAATTGCCAAATCTTCTAGTCATTTGTGGAAAAGGGAGGAATTATACCACAGACTTCAAAATTTTTGTCTGATTTCTATGCCTCCAACGGCACCTTTTCTGCCCCACCCGTTACTGAAAATTAGATTTTTTAAAAAATAATTTACTAAACATCTCGAGAAAAACTGCATTTTTTCCAAACTTCAACTCGATTGCGGTAAATCAAGAAATTGACCAAAAAATTTCAAATTTTTTATATGAACTTTGCTTCCCCAATGGCATCTTTTCCGCAATAGCCATCATCGAAATTAAAAAAAAGTCAGTTTCGGCCCACCCTAATATGTGGGGGCTGGAGGGTAGTAAAGTTAACTGTGTTGCGCGGACGAATCCTGATCTCAAAAGCTTCCTCCTCTCCGCTGAACCGATTTCTGGGTCCTAAGTAGCATATACGCTCGGGCAAAGCAAATAGTATGGTGTGATATGAACGATGCTCACATTTGTATAATTTAAGCAGATAGAGGACCGTTTCCCTTTGGTACAGTAATAGAAAAAAAAAAAAAAAAAGAAACACTCTGAATTGTTCGGCTGCTGTACTCGCAAAGAACAAAAGACAGGTGTCTTCTGACATGGATTAAAGTTTTCTTTAAAACTATGTGAATAAAATTTTTATAAGGGACCATATACAAAGTGAAATGAACACAAAGTCTGAATTTTCAAAGGGAACCCCTACATTTGGTTACATATTCAGTTGCGGACGGCAAAAAGAAGGCTGGGTACTAATCTGCATTGCTTTAGGACCAGTCAGTAGAGCAAAAGTTATGAGCGCGCAAAGATTTTGGGATCACCACCACATTTAAAATGCTACTTTCTAGATATTTTGAGCTCCCATTTTGGATACTCTTTTGAAATCACTTCTAGATTGTTTCTCCATCAAAATATTATATGGTTCTAGATCATCATTTTTTCAAATATTAATTTCATAATTCATAAAAAATTCAAAATTTCATCTGAGAAGAAGTAAAGGACGTTTTTAATGTTGGGTTGGTTCATACTTTGATATAAAAACACAATCTTTGCCGTACCCAACGTGGTTTAGGTGTTATATGCACAAGTATCAAAAAAATTTTAACATTACGGGGTGGCTTTTTCTCATAGCCGAATTGGAGGCAAAAATCCTCTTATCGGCTATAATAAATTTGCTGTAAACTCTCTTATTCCCTTTTGCAAAAACGGCATACCGTTTTATCACCGCGCAACCGGTAATTTTCTTCTAGAACATTTTCTTTAAGAGTAGGTTGGGGACGTTTGAAATCAGACTAGGGACGAATTGGAGAACAGAACAGGGCACGCTCGTTCATGGAATTAATGCTTTCTTTGTAACAACTGGGGTGGTGGAAGGGAGGTGAAATGTCAAGAGGAAAAATGGTATCATATTTCAACTCCACATTTAAATACTGACTGTAACGAAGGTACAGTGCCATGTCCGGATGTCCGAGCTGATTAACGCCTGAAATGAATAAACATCTCGCCCTTTATGACCATTCTAGAACCAAAATGTTGTCTGAATACTTGCATTACTTCTTGATATACATCACTCACATAATGAAAAATAAAAAGTTCAATTGCTTTGCTTCCTCGATGGTGTGGCGTATCGTCTGAACGCTTCCTATGGGCCAATTTTTTATTTGATTTCGCCTGAACCTTCTTCAAACATAGTAATCACGCTGTGCTGAAAACGTTGCATTACATTCTTGTATGTAAAAACTCCCTTGGAAGAACTAGCGGCAAAAACCAATCAACACTGAATCACAAATTGGTACATGTATGTACCAAATTTCATTCCAATTCATGCAGTAAGTTTTGAGGTAGAGTCGCCCCCAAAATATGGGTCACGCAGATACACACTTACAAATTTTCCTTTAAAAAAATAAACGGTAAAATTGAATTCAGCACACGTTAGAACGTGTAAATTCTTCCAAATTGAAGAATTTTCACTGATCCAATACTTTCTCTTACACATTATATGTAGAAGAAAATAAAAACACCTCTATTATTAAATAATATAGACTCGCTTTCCATCATGTAAGAAATTTTAACAAAAGCCAAGTTTCAAACATTATATATCTGTCTTATTCATTTCATTGTTCTTCAACTTCTTTTTGAAAACTTAAATTTTCTTTTCGATATCAATTAAGTTTGGCTTGGGCTGCTAATCTATTCGTTTTTAAGTTGGTAGATAGCGAGTCACGGTGAAATATGCTATTGTAAATAAATAACGTACGCTTATTTGAAGACTATTTGTTTCTTGGAAAACGCTCGAAACAGTTACAAGCCGATAGGGAAATTTTTTATAGTATTTTTCAGAAATGTTAGTCCATGCTATCGTTAACGCACACTTTCATCAACAGCAATTTATAATCTTTAGCTAATTTGGTGATAATAAGCCTTTTCGTATGTTTCAATTTTTTGGGACAAAGTGTATCAACATCGGACCTTCTACATTTTTGTCTGACGACATTTGGACTGGCGACATTTTGGGCCGGCGACATTTTTGGCCGGCGACGTTTTGGGAAGGCGACATTTTGGACCCGCGACATTTTTGCCCGGCGACATTTTGGACCTGCAACATTTTTACCCGCAACATTTTGGACCAGTGACATTTTGGCCCGCGACATTTTGGACCGCGACATTTAAGACTGGCGACATTTTGACCCTTGACATCTTGGCCCGCGACATTTTTTCCCGGCGACATTTTGGCCCGCGACATTTCGGCAGCGACATTTTGGGCGTATACCCTTTCTCTTGACGGTATTGAAGATAACCTAAATAAAAATGTTTTTAAAACATTAATTTCGAAACATTTCGGGAGAGAGTCCTTGCGAACGTTACTACCAAAGATGGTCTAAAGTAAAGATGGCTTAAGTTTTCAATTTTGAAAAATTTCGGAGGGAGATCCCTAACCACTTTTTGTCTCTTAACGTCTCCAAAGAGAACGCGAAATTGCGCATCTTTTTTCGAAAATCTTTCAGGGGAGGGTCTTTGAACTGTTACTTCTCAAAGATAACTTAAATGAGACTTCAGTTCAAAAGAAAAACTCTTCTTTTCTTTTATTCTATCATGAAGAAATATATCCTGAGTTGTGCTTCAGTGTCAAAATATTTCAGGAGAGATGCCCCGAGTCTTTTCAATTCCTTTAACGTCACTAAAGATAGCCTGAAATTGCGTGTTTAGAATTTAAATTTCAGTAAGTTTCCCTGAGGAGTCTTGATCCTCCAACGTCATCAAAGTTAGCATAAATAATTTCAATTTTGAAAAAAGTTTTGGAGGGAATCTAAAACTTCGTAATTTTCTATCTTTTCCAAAAATCACAATATTTTAATTCAATTTGAAAATTGCTACCTGTCTTACAGTAATAGCGAAAAAAAAAAAAAGAAAGTTCGGGGAGGGGGGCTAAGTTTGATGATATGGGCCCCCTCCGAAATAAAAACCTATATACGCCACTGTTTTGAGCTATGCGACATACATACGCACATACAGACGTCATGAGAAATCTCGTCGTAATTAACTCGGGGGTGGTAAAAAAGGATTTTTCGGCTGTTTAAATGTTGGTAGGTACATATGCGCGTTGACAGGTCGAAAAAACTGCTCAACATTCATTCGGGGTGAGAAAAATCAAAATTAAGATCCAAATTTAAGTGAATTTTTTTTCACGATCACAATACTTCCTTTACTACGTAAAAGGAAGTAAAAAACTACGAAATACGCTTTTAGGGCCCTGCTCCACATCAGCGTAAAACGCGACCGAAACTGAAGGCAGAAGCCGAAAATCCGGGTACTTTCCATAAGAACACTATGTAATCCATTTTACGTTTCTACTTTATTTTTCTGCTTTACGTCAATGTGGAGCAGGGCCCTTAGAGTTAATTTTTAAAAGATAAAAGTCACATTCTTTACAAATAAAAAAGTAATATACTTAATACTATCATTAATACTAAAGGTTAAAATATATTTTATACTAGAGTTACCGTTATCGTAAAAGGAAGTAAAAAAGGGTGGGAGGGGGGGGGTGAATGTTGTTTTTCTCGCCCATTGTTGACGGAATTATAAAACGACGATATTATAAAAAATCTTTATGTAAATAATTGCTGTAATTTATTTTTAATTTATTCAAAAATTTTCTAAGCAAAATTTGCTGCGAAAGCTGTGCAATATTATTTGATTATGCGGGGAAATTATTCGATTAAGCGGGGATCTTTAACACTGCGTCTATGGGGAAATATTGTGTTCCTGAAGGCTTTATTCGTATAAGCGGGGTATTTGTTTATCCGTTACCCGATTTAGCGGGGACAAGAGTATTTTAAAAAAGGCTGATTTTGCAAAAGATCCAATGTCAAGGCTGCATATGGGGTATTCTACAAATACGGGAATATTTCTAATATGTAGATTTCAAAAAATTAATTTAAAATTAAAAATCTGAAAAGAATCAGCAAAGTACTTTATAAGTTGCATAATTAAAATAGAATATCAGCAGAGCTTAAATGTTTGCATTTTATTGTATTTTTGCATTTTTATTTTTTTGAAGGCATGTGAATGATAAAATGGACATGTTCATAACAAATTCATAAAATTTCAAAAAGATCATAGAAATGAATTTCATTATGTAATCCATAGAAGTCTTACATTCAAAATTGTCATTATTGCGATTACTGTGATTCCGATTTCTATTTTGAACGATTTATGCAGGTTCCCGTTGTCAAACCCGGACCACGAGACGATGGGACCAATCGGAAATGAAACCCTTCCGAACAAAAAAAGAATTTTTGAAATCGATCCAGGCGTCTTCGAGTAATCTTAAATCTAAAAATTCTCCGACGAATTGTATATCCTCCTTCTTTGTTGAAGTCGGTTAAAAAACACTTGCCTTGAAAGTTGAGTTTAGCTTGCTTTTTATCGAAAAGTAATTGCAAAACAGCAAAATTAATCTTCATCTATTAATGACAAAGTTCCATGCTTCATTTTAAGATGTGTTGCCAGATTTTGAAATAAAACATTTCATAGAAAAATATCTATACTTTTCGGACATGTGAATGACTGATAATCGCTGGGACGAAGTTTAGATTAATTTTAGGGACATTATTTTACATTATTTTGCTTTTTTTGTGATTTACATCTTGAACACATACACATTCAAAAATAAAAAAATCTTGAGAAAATAACCCTTTTTTTTAAATCTAGATCTCATAGATTGAAAATTACACCTACGGGAGAGGGCATGTGGATGACATTTCAATGTAATATCTTTTTTTTTTAATGAATTATAATTACTAATTGACACTGTTGATAATCAGAATTATAGAACAAAATACGCATAAAAATATTCTCAAAATAGTTTTTATAAAATTAAAAACAAAAAGAGGAATCAGTATGGAGCAAGAATTTGCCCATTTTTGTAGAATTGTAGAATATATATTGAAATATAATTCACTTAATTTCACAAAGGAGTTTAATAAGTGTCTCGTCTCCTCGCATTCGCTTCTATCGCCACTTGGCGCAGAATTTCGACATCGTTCCTGAGGTCTTTCAAGAGGTGTTGCCGGGTCTGCAGACCCTCCCTCAGGTGGCGTATGCGTTCCAGGGCTCTCTTCAGGATCTGTATCCGCGAGACCTTCCTGCCCGTCACTTCCGGGATGACGTCACGCAGCCTCGTGTACTCGTCCTTGATGTTGTGGCGGCGCTTCCGTTCCAGCACGTTGTGGTAGTCTCGTTTTCTTTGCCAGGATTCGCCGTCCGAGTATCTGCCATCGCTTTCGCCGTCAGATGGGTCTTCCACTTTGATGAAAGGAAGCAGAGTAGAGTCATTAGCTCCTAATTGTTAATTTACACTTATGTTTCGATCTGTCGCCACAGAACTAGTAACCTGGTTCTTATCCTTTTGCCGAGTGCAAGCGAAAAATCGCCAAATAATATACCGCTAGATAATGTAGAAATTCCCCAAATTTCTCACAGAAATTTGTTCCGTTGACAGATTGGCCAATCGCTTCGCTTGGCGCCATTGGCGATTTTTGATTTTTCGCTTGCGCCCGGCTAACGGAAAAGTACCGTGTCTTCTACTTTGAAGAAAAGAATCAAAGTTATTAGCTTGTAATTATAAATTATGTTTTGATCGGCCTGTCGCCAAAGAACTTGTAACCTTAATAATGTTCAGTAAGATCTTTAAGAATTAACTCAAGCTTGACCTCGAAGAGATGACGTGTGAACTTGAGGTGTAAACGGTCCGCTTTTATTTAGAAACTAGCTTATTACCCACCGTTGCCTGGTATTGCATTATGTTTAACTTAGCTCATGCTAAAATGAAATGTGCGAGGCTTAAATTGTGAATTTATTGTTAATCGTAATCTTTGTTGGAAAATACTCATATTTAAACGTTTTTAATTTTATGAATTTGTATACTAAAAGGCTTATCTCTATTACTCTATATATTTAAAATTGAAAGAAAATGGCCATTTTGAGACAAACAGTTTGAATCTTGAGCTTTTTGGACTTTTTTTAAATTTCAAAACCCCACTTATGTGAATTCTAAAGCACCAAGGAACCTCTGTGCCAAGTTTGATTAAATTCCGACGAAAACTGGATTTTTAAAAGGAAAAAAACATACAAACAAACCAATATACATCCATCAATTTTATATGTATAGATAGGTAGGATTAGAGCCGCTATATAGACAGGCCGACGCATCAAGCTTAAGTTCGACTACTTTGGATCCAATTCATTCACTTTTACTTTCAATTTTTCATTGTTGTAGTGTGGGGTTACCAGAAAAATGTTTTGGCGCATTGCTAATCTTTGCCAAATCCACGTGCCGCTAATAATTGCTTCTACTGAAAAATTACCAAAACGCGATTACTGGCCAGAAAAGACAACCACTTAAAGACTCAAACACGCACTGGATCCAAAGTGGTGAAACTTAATCTTGATGCGCCGGCTCGTCTATAAAGGGGCCTTAGGTAGGATTAAGGCCCCTATATAGACGAGTCGGCGCATCAAGATTAAGTTTCACCACTTTGGATCCAGCGCGTGTTTGTGTGTTTGAGTGGTTGTCTTTTCTGGCCAGTAATTGCGCTTTGGTAATTTTTCACAGTGAGCAATTACTAGCGGCACGTGGATTTGGCAAAGCTTAGCAATGTGCCAAAACTTTTTTCTGGTAACCCTACTCCGCAACAATGAAAATTTGAAAGTTAAAGTTAAGGAATTGGATCCAAATGGCCCGTTTGCACTGCTGAAATTAAGCCGCTTAAGTTTCTTCCAACCCACTGCGCATTCACTTAGCGCATCTTAAGGTCACTCAAGTTGAGCGACATTTTACGATTTCTCACTCAAAGATGGCTGCCGCTTTGAAACGTAAACAACTGGGCAGATGATGAAACGTTTGCCCTGTTGAACTTACACAATTAGTGCATTGATAAATTACAAAACAAAATAAGCGCAATAGATTGGTTTATGAAGGCATGGAGGAGAGTCTGAAGAATTATGGATTCAATAGAGCTTCTGCAGAAATCTCCGGAAAAATCCAAAATCTCACCCGGCGTTCAGGTTAGTAGTATTTTTCATATTTTTCTTTTATCTAATGCATACACCTGTGTAACTTTTTTCCATGTAATTAAATGTTCTGAAATTAGTGATTATTTCCAAAATTCATTCATGAGCGTCAAGGATTTTGATTGTTTACAATTACCGATGTTGAATGAAAAAAATTAAATTTGGCGCTATTGGCGATATTTTGCGAAAAATTAACTGAATCATTTTAATATCGACGATATTTAGAAAATGAATCATTGTAAAACATTATTTTGCATTGATTCGTGACAAACTGGGGGTGTAAATGTTGGAATTGATATCTTGTTTACTTTAAAGCATTATTTTAAAACTTAAGGCATCTGTTTTGGAATTTAAACGTAAAAGGAAGTAGTGTGGCGTTTACACCAATTTTTTTTTAATAACTGCTTTATTAGGTTTTGGAAATAATGTGAAAAATAACTTGAAATTAACCTTGTTTTACATCCTTTTGTCGCCAAAAAAGTGTTAAGTTTCTGTTGCTAAAAGAATTTCACCGATGATTCAAGTTTTCAATAATTCGAGGTACCATAAACCCCATTTTCCTCTGATTTTGCAAGCTACCGTTTTAAAACATTTGCACAAACTGATTATTCGGTTTATCTGCTGAAAAAGCAGTGTACTGAATATTCGGTGTATCTCTACTTTTTACCATACCGTACCTTTAGAGTATTTCTTTAAAGTTATATAAATAATTAAATGTCCTGGATTAAGTGGGTATTAAATGATCACCTGCCACTAATTAAATTTGTGTGTCTTGGGAATGGTATAATTTTATGAGCTATAAATTTTCGGAACTTAAATGAATTTTTAGAAATAGTCTTTTGAAAAACAAAAAAAATGATGAAAAATAAATATACAGAAATAATCAAACTACATAATTTTGAAAGTTGAAGTGTACAAAAAAAAAAAAAAAAAAGGTGCTGGTGAACTAGATGCTGTTCAAGTTGTATGTACATTTTTCATCAGAGGGTGAACCGTGTTGTTGTGATGCATGATACACAGATAATGAGAGTTTTCAGTAGCTTGAGCCCTAATCACCTCCAATTTTCGTAGTGTGCTTTAGGTACACAAAATAAAAAATATGAGTACATTTGGTAACCTTAAAACGGGTGAATTTCATTACAATTTCTTGTTCTACTTTTATTTACAGACTCTGTAATTTTCATGATTTGTTTTGTTTATTCTTTTCAGAGGCCGAAGAGAAAGACCGCAGGAACGAAAAAAAAAAAGATTTTTGGGGGAGCTCTTGCAGAAGTTTAATGAAATGCAGAAAGCATATGATGAAAACTCAAAAGAAATTTGTTCGCTAATGAGACAATTATTAGAAAATGATGCAAATTTCATTGTGATTATGAAGGAACAAAGAAATGTTTTAAAATCATTACTAAATAAATAGTACTCAATTTCATGTGTTATCTGATTTGTTATTTTGCTTAAAAGATTTTTTAATATGCATAAAAGAAGTAACTGTAGTCAGTGACTTCATTGCTAGGAAAAAAAGTAAACAAACTCATAAAAAGTCAAATTTTATATCATTTCAAAACTAATGTCTCCTATAAGAGAACTTTATTAATTGTCATTCATGTAACAATTTCAAACTTTTTCAGCTTTTATGCCAATTGTGTTGAAAACAGAATTGTTTTCCGAATTTTAGAAGAGGCTATATCCGCAAATTCCCCTCTGTTTAGTTTTCCTTCTCTTGACTATACTGTCGTGCTACGCGCTAAAGTGGAACCTGCAGTCAAACTCAAATTCGGATACTACTCTTCAAAGTTTTGCGCCACCATGTACAAATGGTGCCTACGTAATGGTACATGCTGCACGCCCCCCCCCCTCTCCCGCATAAACTCTGTGGCTTTATTTCAATGTGGGAACCATCAACGGTTCCACAGCATCGAGGAAACCCCCATTCGCTTTCAAACAGCCCAACAACGGTGGACATCTCTTCCTGAGTGGATGGAAATTTTATAACTTCTGGCTGGTAATTTTTCACGAGAAAGTCACAGAATTCCAGAACACATTCACAAACGGTGGACTTTTGAACACCCAAAAAGGTGGGTTATAGTCCAGTAACCCGCTGAAGAGGCTAGCTTGTACAGGGCAATAGCGATCTTTTTTCCGCCAATCATTGCCAAAATTTGTCGTTTAAAGTTTGCACGTTTACCTCTTGAAAACAGTAAACTGCATAAAAGATCACAGTCACAGTTAATCAGAGCTACAGCCGAGGCATTTAAATCTTCGAAATTACAGTTACAGTTAATTTGCCGTTCCACTCGAAGCAGCGGTTTACAGTTAAGCTTTAAGTGCGTTCTCCAGTGCAAACAGCATTCAAAATAAGTGCGCTTAACTCGTAAGTGCACTTGTGATTGAGTGCACTTATTTCGCAGTGCAAACGGGGTAAAAGTGGTGAAACTTAATCTTGATGCGTCGGCCTGTCTATATAGCGGCTCTAGGTAGGATCAGTTGGAAAATCATTTCTTCATTTTTTCAGTGCATCAAAGTTTTTACTGCATGCGTGATCTGACTGATGCTATTTTAAAATGAAGCAGTCCGTTTTCGCTTCAAGGTAATGCGCCATCTCTCCGCTGTAAAGCCATAGTAAATGCTAAATTACCGACAGCTCAGTTGTACCATCCAGAGCCTGTATAGTTTCGTTCTTATTTTGGCCACATTTGCCTGAAATGGACAGTAACCGAACTGGAGGCAGAAAACTTCTAAAAGCAAACAGTTTAGTTTTGTACAGAAAATAACAACGTTACAATGCACAAATGAGCAGGGATGCTGCAGACATGTGTTTCGGCGTTACAAGGAACGCCTTTATCATAAGGCGTTCCTTGTAACGCCGAAACACATGTCTGCAGCATCCCTGCTCATTTGTGCATTGTAACGTTGTTATTTTCTGTACATCTTTAGCACAAAGGTATTTGTAAACTTTAGTTTAGTTTTGGTTTTTCAAGACGACACACTTGGTTGCGTTTTGTTGTCACACTACTTGTGTTTTGGTTACTTGCTGTCTCGTTTCTTCTTTTTTACTTCCTTTTACGTAGTAAAGGAAGTATTGTGATCGCGAAAAAAAAATCACTCAAATTTAAGTCTAAATTTTGATTTTGCTCAACCCCGAATGAATGTTCAGTAGTTTTCTCGACCTGTCAGCACGTGCATATGTACCTACCAACATATTAGCCGCCGAAAAATCCTTTTCAACCACCGCGCACCGCCGAGTTAATTACGACGAGTTTTCTCGTGACGTCTGTATGAACGTATGTGCGGATGTATGTGCGTATGTGTGTCGCATAACTCAAAAACTATATGCCGTACAAGCTTCTAGCTTGGTATGTATTCTCTGAGATGGTCTAGTTGTGCACCTCCCCTTGTGGTTGCATTCGAATGTTCCCAAGGGGATGTTTTACCCCTTTTTCGGGGTAAATCAGTGTTAATTTCAATGCAGACTCAAGTGATATGAATTGGCACGACCACTTGGCGATATGTCGCCAAGCTTTTGGTCGCCAAGTATTTGACGCCAACTTCGCGACATATCCCCAAGTTGGTGACAAATTTGGCGAAAAAAATATTTTTTGAATTTGGGTTCAACTTGGCGATATTTTGCGAAAAATTCACTGAAAAATATTAAAATCAGCAATATTTAGAAAATTAACCATTGTAAAATATTTTTTGCATTGTTTCGTGGCAGATTAGGGGAGTAAATATTTGAATTGTTACCTTGCTCCCTCCAAGCACTTTTTTTAACACTTAAGGCAACTACTAAGAAATTTACACGTAAAAGGAAGTAGTGTGGGGTCCATACCAGATTTTTTTGGTTTAATTTCAGTTCTGTGTTTAATCAACGCCTTCTAAATTCTAAATGCCTGCCGCTTTCTGGTGTTTAGCACAGAACAAAATTTCGTGCTTCGTTCACAAAGCACTGCACACCGGAGTTCTTCGAGAACGCAAAATTAACGATTGGCTCGTTTCTAAATTTAAATTTAAAAATCAACCAATCAAAAAGTTTAATTCTAATATTGCTTGGATCCATCACCAATAACTGCAAAATGCCCTCATTGGTGCACAAAGCATGCCATGCACTGCCATCTACCGGAATTCTTCGATGAAGAGAAATTAACGATTGGTTCATTTCTGAATTTAAGTTTAAAAATTAACCAATCAAAAAATTCGTTTCGAATAGTGTTTGAATTTATCACCATAATAATGGCATCATCGGATTGCCGCAAGGTGGCGCTTAAAGTGGAACCAATATCAACGGTAACGAAGCAAATGCAGTAGGCATTTAGTATATTTAGGAGGCGTTGGTTTAAATAATTTTCAGTTTAAAGGCTTATATCAACTCCACCGTAGTTACAGAATTGGCGGTCAAACAGATTTGGCGGTCAAAACAGATTTGGCGGGAATTTTTTTGGCAGTTTTAGATAACTGCAAGTGCGTGATTACAACCACCGCCAAAAAAAAATCGCCAAATAAATTCCCTAATCTGTGTTAATCGCCAAATCGGTAGCTGCAGTGGAGTTAATACGTAAGTACCGGCTTATTTACTGTTCTCACGGTGCGTTTCCTGCATTTCTGGCACATCATCATACAAAACCACACGTTAACCGAGCCTGGCGTCAAAAATGTCTCCAAACCGAAAAGTCGCGAGCTCAGGAATTACTGAAGCTGTTCCCAATTATCGAAATCTTCCCTGTTTTGTCTTACTTGGCTGTTCATTTAATATTTCAACTGCTGAATATAAATATTTGGCCGAATTTTTTCCTTTGAATCCAACTTTTAGTCTTACTTGATAGTTTATTTTGCTTGAAAGTGGAACATAAAATTTTTAACTTCAACAACAGTATTGATTTTGGCACCGTAAAAGTTTTGTTTTAATTTGTTAGGCGAAGAATTTCAAAAGAGTGCCAAGAGTTCCACGTTATGCTTATTCGCCCATAGAATCTTAGGGGGAATTTCAATGACGAAATTGGCGGTCTCAACGCATTGACGTTAAATATTTGGCATTATGCCTGCACGAGTAATACGAAAACAATGAGTTTAGGGAATATCTATTTGCATAGGATTATCATGAAACAGCCAGTGGGCTGGCATAATAAACAGCCAGGGGGGTTCCATAATTGGGAGTCTGGCGATCTTTATTCATTGCCGTCAATTTTTGGCACCAATGCCTGCTCAAGGATTATTTTTCCTTTGCAAATGTAAACAAATAAAATAAAAATATCTATTCGCATCAGGGTATGGTGGGTTAAAATAGATCTTTCTATGTTTGAAATTGTCGTTACGGATATTTCGATAATCAGGAAATTGGCGCGTTTATGTTGGTCGAATAAATTTCGGTAATTGGGAACATTTATTTATGTAACTTATTATGGTAACTCTATGCTACTAGAAAGCAACTTAACTTGACACTCAACGTCACTGCGGGAGAAGCCAATAAGAGCTCACAAGCAGTTAGCGATCTCCTCTAATTCGCCAAGTAGGCTGTGACGTTTTATCTAGCTCTTTATAGATATTTCCAGTCTCTTTGTTTACATTTGCAAAGGAAAAATGGTTAATCTGCGGTTTGGGTACCTCTTTCTCTTTTAAAAACAGCTTTAGTAAATCTTAGCGAGTTTACTTACGCGAATCTTCATAGTCAGCCTCAGACATTTTCGTTTCGTTTGCGTACTTTAAAAAAAGTATTTTTTCGTAATAAAATAAACTTGCAGATCGTGAATCGCTATTTTGTTTTGAATGATGCCATGCTATGACAATTAAAGTTTCAAATATCATAGAAATTCATGATTCCATCAATTGTGTCTTGTTTGAAAAATACGGGGTAATTATCATAGCGTGGAACGTGCCAAAATTGTAAAAGCGTATTCTTATGGCTGAAATAGCAGTGGTTTCAAATAAAAGATCTATTTTTAATCATAACTTTAAATTTATAATTAATAAAAATATTTTTAAAAAACAAAATAGAACCGACTTTATATTTGCAGCTGAAAATTGCTCTAAAAAGTGAAAAATAAATTTATTTTTTGAGCACGATCGTTACTTCTTTTCAGCATAAGTTATGAAGTTTGCACAAACACAATGGGTAAAATTAAGGCCTTATATAGACGAGCAGGCGCATCAAGATTAAGTTTGACCACTTTGGATCCAGAACGTGATTGAGATTTGAGACTTGTCTTTTTCGGTGAGTGGTTGTCTTTTCTGAAGAGTTATCGCGTTTTGGTAATTTTTTGCGGGAATTTAACAAAGCTTGGCAATGTACCGAAACTTTTTCTGGTAACCCTAGCGCCGCAACAATGAAAATTGAAAGTCAAAGTTTATAAGTTGGATCCAAAGTGGTAAAACTTAAGCTTGATGCGTCGGCCTGTCTATATAGCGGCTCTATGTAAAATTAGAGCCGCTATATAGCCTAGCCTATACGCATCAAGCCTAAGTTCGATCACTTTGGATCCAATTTTTTCACGTTTACTTTCAATTTTTCATTATTGTTGTGTGGGGTTACCAGAAAATAGTTTTGGCGCATTGCTAATCTTTGCCAAATCAACGTGTTGCCAATAATTGCTCCCACTGAAAAATTACCAAAACGCGATTACTCGCCAGAAAAGACAACCATTCAAACACTCAAACACGCGCTGAATCCAAAGTGGTGAAACTTAATCTTGATGCGCCGGCTCGTCTATATTAGACCGGGATCTGAAGGGGGTTGAGCATGCATGGAGAGTGTAACGCAATATTATTTCTAATTATTGTTACAGGCACTCTAGTGATAATGAAAACGCATGTCGTCGCCCCCCTGAGTGGTCGACACCCCCGGATAAGGCCCCTATATAGACGAGCCGGCGCATCAAGATTGAGTTTGACCACTTTGGATCCAGCTCGTGTTTGAGTGCTTGATAGGTTGTCTTTTCTGGCCAGTAATCGCGTTTTGGTAATTTTTCACTGTGAGAGGCATGTGGATTTGGCAAAGATTAGCAGTGTGCCAAAACTTTTTTCTGATAACCCTACTCCGCAACAATGAAAAATTGAAAGTAAAAAATCATGAATTGGATCCAAAGTGGTGAAACTTAATCTTGATGCTTCGGCCTGTCTATATAGCGGCTCTACCCCCGGAGGAGGGGGAAAAGCAGTGGGGGGCGCTGTTTACTAAAACACTCATAACTCGCTAACCGTTTGAGATAAAACACTGCAACAGATGGCAATCGACGCAAAAAAAACAAGGGCTTTAGAAATACTAAATATATTTATAGTCCTATCTTCGTTGGTTTATGAGTAAAATTCCTTTTTTCGCAAACGAACAAATATTTTGAATAAAAATTTTCTTTATTATTTTATTTTATTTTATTTTTAAATATTTGACGAATAAACAACATGCTAAAAATCATTATTTAATTCGTTTTTAACAAGATAAAGAGTGTTAAGTAGGCATTTCCGGTCGCTGAAAGGTACTATGTCTGAAATTAATATGGTACGGTCAACCATGAGACTCGTATATTTCTCCTGTCTGCCTAAGTTTGGATGAGATTATTTTCTTGAGTTATTTAAAAGTAGTATTTTTGTTAAGAATTGTGCTTTGTATACAGAAATAATTTGTTAAGCTCATATGGGTAGTTGCTTTTTGACTGATTTGCATCATTCGAATGTTTTTATTAGAACATTCGTGTAGTAACAGTGCTAACCATTTCCATTTTGAAAGTAACAGTATGGTTCGTATATTTTTATTGAATAATAATTGATTTACTTAGAAAAAATATAATTGGCTCTTTCTGTAAAAGAACTATAATGGCTTACCCTGTAAGTAGTGGAAAAAAGATAAAGGTTTTCGACTAGAACCTTTGTTTATTCTGTCCAGATAAAAGACTTAGTATATTTGTTAACAAGCCAAAAGACACTAGTTTGAATAAAATTCGAGAGACCAGTGTTTTAAGAAATGATAATATAGGTAGTTTAGTTGATAATAGTCAGGGAATTATAATAAAATGGCATCGTTTTTGTTATAAATCATACACCAGTGCCAACAACATAGCTCAAAAAGTCGAACAGCAAACTGCTGCAGAAGTAGATAATTCTCGTGAATCTGAACACAATGATCTTATTTGTTCCTCTTCTTCGACATCGCTATTTACCCGAAGAACTGTCCCAAAATCAGACTGTAAGAAATGCTTGTTATGCCAAAAAGAAACAAAGCATAAAGTTAAAAAAACCTACCGAGTTTGCGAGATAGATTGCGCTACTAAACTCTTTAACACTTGTCGTGATAAGCAAGATGAAGTATCTATTAGGCTAAGTAATTGCACAGATGTGAAAGACATTTTTGCAGTCAATATGCTGTACCATAAGACTTGTTTACTATCTATTTTAGGCAGGATAGGAAAAGTCCAAGCAGAGAACAAAATGTGGCGGCAGAGTATCAAATCAAGAACGTTTCAAATATAACATTTTGCAATTCAGATCTCGATATTGTATTTTCTAGACTTACAAACGATACAGACGAAGACTTAAACGTAAGTGTTTTGAGTTTAGCACCATCACAAGAATACTTAAGCAACTATGTGAAACTGAACATATCATCATTAGTCTGTGGGCCCCCGAAGGCAGAAAAGATGCTTAGAAACATGGTTTCGTTTGCCAACTTCGGGGACTACAAAATGTGATATTTTTCTGAATCCTTAGAGTCTACAGATGAAAAAAACACAATGTTCCCGAAAAAATATTGTCTCATTAGTTTTTTACAGGCCATTAACGATAGATGGCAAAATATGCGAAAATGTAATTCTAGGGGCGGATAATTACGTTAAATATCATATACTAGCTGCGTGGCCCGGCGTTGCACGGGCTTTAATGTAGTGAAGGCAGTTTGAGAAAACTACTCGCCACCAAGGCGGCTGGCCTTTACAGTAGCGAGGAAAGTTTCAACAAACTACTCGCCACCAAGGCGGCTGGCCTTTACAGTAGCGAGGAAAGTTTCAATAAACTACTCGCCGCCAAGGCGGCTCGCCTTTAAAGTACCAAGGAAAAGTTTAACAAACTACTCCCCGTTTAAGCAGCTCGCTAAAAACCTTTCCTGCATCAAAGAATCAATCAAATTATTTACACATGCTTCCTCAAAAATAAAGACGACGTCAAGTAGTGCATACTTAGCACTCTCCCTAAATAACAAATAAGATTTCTTATCAAAAACAATTATTTCCAAACCGCTTTCTTAATGTAAAATTAATTGCAAAATTCTAAACGAAAAAGTTCTTTTAATATTTGGATCGCAGCCAAAAAAGTTCCTTCTATAAACAGCAATTGCAATTTTATTTAAAAACACATTTTCAAAATAGTACCAGAGAAAAAATATGTCATTAATAATTAGAATAAAAACAATTGTTAGAACTTTGTTATAACACGTATTCAAAATGACAATGGAAAAAAATAACACTCGTTCATTTTAAAAAGTTCAATTTAGTTAACGTTTTAATTTAAAATCGCAACGGAAAGAAATAAATATCTTGGAATTTTAAATAGTTTAATAATTTAATTAACGTTTTGATTCAAAATGGCAACGGTAAGAAATAAAAGTCTTGGAATTTTAAATAGTTCAACTATTTAATTAACGCTTTAATTTAAAATGGCTGCGGAAAGAAATAAAAGTCTTGGAATTTTAAAAAGTTCAATAATTTAATTAACGTTTTAATTCAAAATGGCAACGGTAAGAAATAAAAGTCTTGGAATTTAAAATAGTGTAATAATTTAATTAACGCTTTAATTTAAAACGGCGACTGAAAGAAATAAATCTCTTGTAATTTTAAATAGTTCAATAATTTAATTAACGTTTTAATTCAAAATGGCAACGGTAAGAAATAAAAATCTTGGAATTTTAAATAGTTCAACAATTAATTAACGTTTTAATTCAAAATGGCAACGGTAAGAAATAACAGTCTTGGAATTTTAAATAGTTCAACAATTAATTAACGTTTTAATTCAAAATGGCAACGGTAAGAAATAAAATTTTGGAATTTAAAATAGTGCAATAATTTAATTAACGCTTTAATTTAAAATGGCAACTGAAAGAAATAAATGTCTTGGAATTTTAAAAGTGCAAAGAATTTAATTAACGTTTTAATTAATATCTCAGCTATTTAACGTCGTACAATTACGCGGTTGGTCTTATTGTCTTCCTTAGAAAATTTCGAATCGAATGGTATTATGTTTGATTCTCTACGCTCAGTGGTTTTTGAGGAGTTCAAGCTTCAGACGGACAGACAGACAGACAGACAGACAGACAGACGCGGACAGATTTTAATAGTAGTAATATGTGTCTGTCTCTGCCTATATATTTATATGTACATATAGATGGATATATAGATACTGTTTAAAATTCTTTTCGGCGACCTTCCTCGAATTCGCGCATGCGTCAGGTCTCAACTGATTTTATGAAACAGGGGGTGATTGTGATAAGAGAGATAAGGAATGAAAAGGGATTTTTCTTTGTTTTGTTGTTTTGTTTTTCGTTACATTCGTATATTTGAGGTGTTGATTTGTGTTGGTGTTTTTTTTTCTCTTCCTTATCATTTCTATAAAAATAAAATAATATCGGAGTACGTGGAAATGCTGCTATCGTGCATTTTCGTAATCAAGCTGTTTCCCTTTTTAAAATAGAACCATTCAACGTTGCTTGACAAAAATAGAGAGTTTTTCCGAAATTTCTCGATTTTTCACAATATACACCTGGAAAATTATTGAAAATTCGACAAATATGTGTAGAAACACTGTTATACGAAGTTTGTTAAGCTTGAATTTTTATTTTAAACCAATTTTTCCCACCATTTCCGCGATTTTTCGAGAAAAACAAAATTTGCTCCCCCCCCCCCCCACCTTTAGCTCACCCCCTAGGGTCGGGGACTTTCAGTATATTACCTTACTAACTACCCCTAACAATATTCTGTAGTCAAATACTCTCGCATATTCCATGCATTCTATAATGTATTCATTGACTGGATTATATAGTGCCATTAACGAAACAACGAGATTAAGGCAGGGATTCAAGTGAAACAGCACTGCGATCGCTTCGAATGCAATCGCTACTGGAAGTGAATTACATTATCATCAGCTTAACTTGGCACTGACGTCACTACGAGCGGAGCCAATAAGAGCTCACAAGCAGTCGGCCATCTCCTCTTATTCGCCAAGTAGGCTGTGACATTTTATCTAGCTCGTTTTTCATAGGCAAACGTCACGATGAACGTTCTAATGTAATTCATTTCTAGTATCAAGAAACGTTCTAATGTAATTCATTTCCAGTAGCGATTGCAGTTTGCGATAGCCTGTTTCACTTGAATCCCTGCCTAAGAACAAGCGGAAATGTGGATTGATACATTTTTGTGATTTTCTTAGTAACTGAATCACAAAAGACGTGAAGTAAGTATATTATGACTTATTCACATATTTTTCAACATAAAATAGTATAAAAAGAAAAACTAGGGTAGAAAACCTGTTTATTGAAATTTTAAATTGCAAATATTTTGTGCAACAGCTCCACCTAGAGACAATTTTTGTTGTGAATGAGCCAACAGGCTAAGCAATATAGTCCCTATTTCAGTTACTAATTAAAACTTAATGAGACAATGTCTGCTTGGGAACTTTAGATTTTTCGATTGAGTACATCACTATTAGTTGATTTCAAGCAAGTTCCCGTAGTCCCTAAAATTGGTAAACGAACTTGAACGATATCGGTGCTTGGCCCACAGACTATAGGTCCTGCCATGATCTTAATGGTTTCATTTAAAATTTTAAATTACATTTATTAAAGCACATCATACAATATGCATTACTTTTAAAAGCTCAAAATTGACGGAAAAAGTCACGAATCATATTTGGCGACGATTGACGTCGTTCAAAACTTACTTATTCGTGGTAGCAAATCAGTCCCTTATATACAAGGGCGGATTCAGAAATGTTCCAAGGGAGGTGCGATTGAGTTTTTTTTCCTTACTTGCCCATTTTTTTCTCCATGCACCCTTGTTAACACATGTTGGTTACAAATGTTTTGGTCTTCCATTTCGAAAAATTTCCAGATCAGAGCTCCGAATCCTCACTCTTTCTCTTAATATCATCAAAAATCAATTAAAACTGCCTTTTTTGAACTTCAAAATCTAAGAACCGCTGTGGAAGAGTACCTCAAGGGAGGGGCGATCGCCCTCATCGCCCCTCCCTTGTATCCGCCCTTGCTTATATATCCTATATGTATTTACACAAGCTATTTCAAATTTTTCCAGGGGAGCGGGGGCAAACACTGCATACACAATGTAAATTGCACCAAAAATGACAAAAACCATGCCCGCTTACATGTAAATTGATTTTTCAAAGCCGGGAAGGAGAGGAATTGACTCCCCCCTCCCCCAAATGACGGACCTGTGATTTTATAAGTATTGGTTTTCTGAAAAACAGTAATAGTTAATTTATGTTCTAGAAATAAAGCAGCAACAAAAAATGTCTAAACTGGTTCTTATTTAATCTCTATATCTCCTACACTAAATCCTTTCCCGACTGCAAGTTATGTAGCAAAAACAATAAACACTCAATTTGATAAGATTTAATTAAAATTTTGAAAAATCAAACGTTATTGAAAATAGCAGCGTAAAAAACGCAATATTACCGTATTTTTCGCGGTCTAAGACACACCCAATTTTAAATTAAATCCCCCAATTTTAATTAATCTTAAATTTATGCCGCATAAGATGGTGCGTCTTATACGGCAAAAAATACGGTATACAACAATGTCGTTCCACTAAAAGTTGCTCTTTGTGAAACATCGCCAAAAGGGTATATCAAGCCATAAAAGACAGCGACGCGAAACGAAACCGCGCGAACTGGCGCTCTTTGATCAAAAATAAAGAATGAGAATATCTGAAACGCCTGGCGGATTGATACAATGTTCGATTTTGATTTTATATTAAGTCACACAGCGAAAAAAGTGAGTGATTCAAAACGTATTAATATATTTTGAAATGTAAAATCGAGTAAAAAAGTAAAATTATGGTTGAAAAACGGTTTATTAAAATTTTAGATTGCAAATATTTTGTGCAATAGCGCCACCTAGGTACAACGTCTCTATTGAAAGAATGACCAGGCCAAGGAAAGAGTTCGTGTTTCAATTACTAATTAAAACTTAATGAGACAAGTTCCGCTTGGGAACATTGGATTTTTCGATTGAGTACATCAATATTAATAGATTTCAAGCAAGTTCTCGTAGTCCCTAAGATTGGTAAACGAACCTGAACGATATTTGCACTTGGCCCACAGACTACATAGAGAACAGAGTGTTAAAAAAACTACTCACTCAATGTTATGGAGAAAAGTTGTATTTTTCTCAACCCATCAATCAAGCAAGATCGTCTAATGTCTACAAAGCTTCAAATAAAGCTAATGATCTTGTAGAAAGCATTAGAAACTTTCATAAAAGTCACTCGATGTCGAAATTATGAAAGAAGAAATGAAAGATAATACTTTTAATATGAAGAGATATGTAAATGACGATGACCTTATTACGGGGAAGAATTTAAAAACTTTAAACTACCAACACTGTGGGAGTCTCTTTTCAAACAATTGATTGGATTGTATAGTTAATAATAAACAAAGGATTGTATAGTTAATGAAGACGTTAAAAAGGAAATGCTTTATACATGGACTTATCTTATTACCAGTGGCGTATATGTGTTTCAATTTTGGAGGGGGCCGACAGGGCCGGTCTTAGGCCGATTGGACCAATTTTGCCCAATCGAGCCTCACTCTAGCAAGGGGCCCCGCGCCGACAAATTATTTTTGCCTTTAGGTAAATGAGAAAAAAAAAACTATATCAAAATAAAAAGCTAATTGGCAATAGTTAACTCATGTTTAATCTGTTTGAAAGTATGGTGCTACGTTTAGTTCAATTTATGCTGTAGGAGCAAGGGGCCCCGCACCGACAAATTATTTTTGCTTTTAGGTAAATGTTAACAAACAACTATATCAAAATAAAAAGCTAATTGGCAATATTTACCTGGTGTTAAATCCGTTTGAAAGTGTGGTGCTACGTTTAGTCCAATTTATGCTGTAGGAGCAAGGGGCCCCACGCCGACAAATTACTTTTGCCTTTAGGTAAATGTTAACAAAAAACTATATCAAAATAAAAGCTAATTGGCAATATTTACCTGGTGTTTAATCCGTCTGAAAGTATGGAGCTACGTTTAGTTCAATTTATAATGTAGAAGCAAAGGGCCCCACGCCGACAAATTATTTTCGCCTTTAGGTAAATGTTAAAAAAAACTATATCAAAATAAAAAGCTATTTGGCAATATTTACCTGGTGTTTAATCCGTCTGAAGGTATGGTGCTATGTTTAGTTCAATTTATGGTGTAGGGGAAATTTCTGAAACTTTTGACATCTTTATTATTTTATTGAAGTAATCAGATACATTCCCAAAGCTACTACTGTCATGTAAATTATTAGAAAAATTTAAACATCTGTCGATTTGAACATCTTAAATCCAGGGTCGTACCTACGGCAACTTATACTCTATTGTCAAAAAAGAAATAAAAAAGAAAAAAAAAAAACCATAATCGGCCTGCCTCAACGTCAAAATTCTAAATGATTATCGTCACTTAATATTATGGCTATAGCGGCTTCTTCGCAGGGCCTTATTGTACTGGGGTCTCCCATTTAAGGGGCAATAAAGTTATTTACTTATTTACTTGGAGGCGGGATTATTAAAATTCATCAACAATGAAATGTTCTCCAAGAAAACACTACCGATAGTCTAGTCAATAAAGGATTTGAAAAAACACTAAAACATGCAGTTTTAAAAATTGGCCACACAGGTACAGGAAGGGCTCCTGATGAACATACTAAAAGTCCCCAGTGGTGAGGGGGGAGCTCGCAGCGCCACCTGGTGCTTTATGGGTGATTTTTCAATTTTTGTCTTATATCTCAAAAACTATTGACTTGCGAGAAAAAAAGTCAGTTAATAAATTAAAGAGCATAAAATTATCTTTAAAACGCTTTTTTTGTTTTTATTATAGCTATAATAGTTGCCGAGATATTGAACATCAAAGTTTGTCATTTTTTGAGAAAACGACTATTTTCCCCCTCTTTTCTATTTTTAGAGCCGCCTCAGTGATTAATTTGATATTATTCTTTTCTTTTTTTGACGTGAAGTAGTACAGGTCATTAAGGTGATTTGATTTCTTGAAACGGGGAGGCAGGTTGGGGAGGAAGGAGGCGAGGAATGAAGGGAAGACAAAACTATGTGCAAGTGTACTTTTCACTATTTTTCCCTCTACCATAGTTCAGCAAACGAAGACCAAAAATAAGGGCGAAAAAATAATAACACAGTTTTAAAAATTGGCACACAGGTACAGGAAGGGCTCCTGATGAACAAACTAAAAGTCCCCGGTGGTGAGGGTGGAGCTCGCAGCGCCACCTGGTGTTTTATGGGTGATTTTTCAATTTTTGTCTTATATCTCAGAAACTATTGACTTGCGAGAAAAAATGTCAATTAATAAATTAAAGAGCATAAAATCATCTTAAAAAAGCTTTTTTTCTTTTTATTATAGCTATAATAGTTGCCGAGATATTGAACTTCAAAGTTTGTCATTTTTTGAGAAAACGACTATTTTTCCCCTCTTTTCTATTTTTGGAGCCGCCACAGTGATTAATTTGATATTATTCTTTTCTTTTTTCGACCTGAAGTAGTACAGGTCATTAAGGTGATTTGATTTCTTGAAACGGGAGGCAGGTTTGGGAGGAAGGAGGCGAGGAATGAAGGGAAGACAAAACTATGTGCAAGTGTACTTTTCACTATTTTTCCCTCTACCATAGTTCAGCAAACGAAGGCCCAAAATGTTTTATTAATAGCTTTGACTCCAAGTAATAATAATATTCTTTTCTTCAAACCAGGCAAAGATAAAGTGAACACCAAAATTTTTTATTCACAAGAATTACAACACACTTGCTAGTTCAAAGATCAAATTCTCTTCCTCCATGCTTTCTCCGGCTGTGACACAACATCAACTGCACATAACAAAGGCAAAGCCAAATTCATACAGCTGTTACAAAAAAATCAATCATTGAGCTACGTTCCGGAAGTGTTCTCAAACCCCCTTTCTACCCCAGAGCAGGTAGCGGAGGCAGGCCAATCATTTTTCTTAGCCTTATATGGGGCTCCAGTAAATATAACTTCTCTGAATGAACAGAGATTTATATCTTTTCAGAGAGCAGCAAGAAAAATAAAACCTGATCTCGCTTCCTTCCCACCTACTGAAGATGCCGCAAAATTTCATTCATTAAGAGTTTATCACCAGATTCAAAAGTGGTTGGGGAGATTACTTCCACCCGATGCCTGGGGATGGAAAAAAGCAGGTACATCATGGAAACCTATAACAACTTCAATGCTTTCAGCTCCTGACTCCATTCTCTCCATGATTTTTCGTTCATGCACAAAAGGATGTGGTGCAAGATGCAGCTGCAGAAAATCAAGGATAAACTGCAGCATTGCTTGCTTAAACTGCCAGGGTATCTATCTGCCTTAACGGTTCAAAATTGGATATCGCATTAGATGAACAGTCAGACGACGAAAGTATCCATTTAACTTGAGTACAATGTCATTTTCATGTTAGTTTATATTTATTCTACATCTGTTCACTTTCATTATTTTATTTGCATTATTCTATTTTTTTAATGTTTGGACTTTTTTATCATTATTTTTATTATTTATCCTTTTTGCAGAAGGGTATACGTTTTATTTATAACATGATTTAAGGTCTTCTTGGACCTTAGTTGACTTAAATAGCACAGCACTATCGAAATTTAAGAAAAAAGTGATTGATATGCCTTTCGCAGTCCCAAAAAATAAAGAAAAAAGAAAAGAAAAAGAAAAGTTTTCAAAATCTCACGAGTTTAGAACTTAAATGTCAAGTCTATTCCATCTATTTCAGTTATAAAATATTAATTCATTCTTTTTAAAGGTATTTTTATGTTCTTTAATTTACCAATTGATGATTTTGCTGGCGAATGCATAGTTTTTGGGATATAAGACGAAAACTGAAAAAAACGCACCCAACATCCCTGGTGGCGCTGCGAGCTCACCCCCTACCACCGAGGACTTTCAGAACGTTCATCAAAAGCCCGTTTTGCACGTGTGTACCAATTTTTAAAACTATATTATTTTTTTTTTCGCCCTTATTTTGGGCCTTCGTTTGCTGAACTATGGTAGAGGGAAAAATAGTGAAAAGTACACTTGCACATAGTTTTGTCTTCCCTTCATTCCTCGTCTCCTTCCTCCCCAACCTGCCTCCCCGTTTCAAGAAATCAAATCATCTTAATGACCTGTACTACTTCAGGTCGAAAAAAGAAAAGAATAATATCAAATTAATCACTGAGGCGGCTCCAAAAATAGAAAAGAGGGGAAAAATAGTCGTTTTCTCAAAAAATGACAAACGTTGAAGTTCAATATCTCGGCAACTATTATAGCTATAATAGAAACAAAAAAAGCGTTTTAAAGATAATTTTATGCTCTTTAATTTATTAATTGACATTTCTTCTCGCAAGTCAATAGTTTTTGAGACAAAAGACGAAAATTGAAAAATCACCCATAAAACACCAGGTGGCGCGGCGAGCTCCCCCTCACCACCGGGGACTTTTAGTATGTTGATCAGGAGACCTTCCTGTACCTGTGTGCCAATTTTTAAAACTATATTATTATTTTTTCGCCCTTATTTTGGGTCTTCGTTTGCTGAACTATGGTAGAGGGAAAAATAGTGAAAAGTGCACCTGCACATAGAATTGTCTTCCCTTCATTCCTCGCCTCCTTCCTCCCCAACCTGCCTCCCCGTTTCAAGAAATCAAATCACCTTAATGACCTGTACTACTTCAGGTCGAAAAAAGAAAAGAATAATTTCAAATGAATCACTGAGGCGGCTCCAAAAATAGAAAAGAGGGGAAAAATAGTCGTTTTCTCAAAAAATGACAAACTTTGAAGTTCAATATCTCGGCAACTATTATAGCTATAATAAAAACAAAAAAAGCTTTTTAAAGATAATTTTATGTTCTTTAATTTATTAATTGACATTTTTTCTCGAAAGTCAATAGTTTTTGAGATATAAGACGAAAACTGAAAAATCACCCATAAAACACCAGGTGGCGCTGCGAGCTCCCCCCTCACCACCGGGGACTTTTAGTATTTTCATCAGGAGACCTTCCTGTACCTGTGTGCTAATTTTTAAAACTGCATGTTTTTTTGTTTTTTTCACCCTAATTTTGACCTTCGTTTACTAGACTACGATGTTTACGGTGCCAGTAAGAAGCGTAAAATATCAGTTGTACAAGCACGTATGTTAAAGGGAAACCCAAGAGCATTTTTCATTACAATATTATGACTTCAGCTTCAGAGCGCTTCTGGAGGAATAGTAAATTTCTGTTTCTATATTCTGATAAATTTCCGAAAATTTTTGGAAGACTTGCCTTTTCTCTAACAACGAGGTCAATTGCCTAAAATGGCGTTTTGGGGATTTAAAATTTTGATAGAGATCTTTCCTCTCCCGTTACCCTCTAACCCAGTGATTCCCAACCTGGGGGCGATTTGGCCTCCTCAAAAGGGCGGTAAATTCTAAAGGGGCGATAGGGGTGATGAACCGAAGGAAGTATTTTGTCATTCATTGTCCCTTTTATGAATTTTCAGATTTTTAATATATTTTCCTTCAAATTTTTAGTTTCAATGATTTTAATTCCCCCAGATTCCAGTATAGAAAGGAAAATAATTTCTTGAAAATGTACTTCTGTTTTTGAAAAGTACGTCGATGATAAATATTACCCATCAAATGCTTATCAGTTCGCTTTGTGAAATAAAAAAAAAATAAAGGTATTTTATTTATTTATTAATGTTTTTAGTTTAAAAGTGATTGGTTAAAACTGCTTATATTTTTAATAATATCGATGTTCACTTACTTTTTTTTTTTGAGGAAGAAGGGGGGGAGGGGCGATAAGTGTCAGTCAGCGTCTTAAAGGGGGCGATGAGCTCAAAAAAGTTGTGAAACACTGCTCTAACCAAAACGGCAACCAGAGAATTAGGGCATACAATACAGAATGCTGAGTTGAGGATTTTTCTTTAAATATTCTTTATTACTGAAGAGAAGTAAAAAATGCGCTTTGTTAAAACTAAGCGATTTTAAGAACAAAAATAAATAATGTTGGGGGAAAATCTTAATTTTTTTCAAAAAGAAATCACGACACTTGAATTTTCAACCGATATAAATTATTAGTCAATTAATTGTGTGCCCTTCTCCCCTTTCTTTTACCCCCCCCCCCCTTTTTTTTCTACCTCGTCTGAAAATAGGAACGTGTTCAAAATCTTACTTCTCCGAAGCCTTCTTCCACAAAAATTATTAGGGAGCATCTAAAATTTCGTTTCCTGAGTCTCAGTTTTTAAACATTTTCAGGGAAAATTCTTCAAACACCTAAAAACATCGAAAATCATTTAAAATTGCGCTTTTGGAACTTCAATTTTGAACAAACTTCAATGCCCTTAACGCTACTAAATACAATCTTACACTCACGCAGTGAAACGGTTATATAAGTAGTCTTTTCATCATCAGTGGCGCGCCTAACGGGGTAGCTAAGGGGCTCAAGCCTAGGGAGCTAAGGGGCAGAAGACAAACCCATTTGACAAAACCTTGGAAATCCTAAAATTGCCATTTTGTGCCTTTATTTTTTTTAATTTTCTGCTAGAGAGCACCCAATCCCCAACTTTCTGTTTAATGCCGCCAGAGATAATTTTGAAATATTTTCAAGGAAAATTTCTGAACGTGGGACTAACTTTTGGCCAAGTTGTGGGAGAAGGAACGGGTACGTTCCCTCTTCCATAACTTGACCAAAAGTAACTTAAAATTAGTTTTTGAGGCAACAATTTCAAAGCATTTCTAGTAAGAAATCTCCATCTAATATCGAGGTCCTTTAAGAGAACGTCTAAAACTGCGCTTTCAGGACTATAATTTCAAATATTTTCGGGGAAGAGCCCTCAAAGAGATGGGGGAGTTGGAGTGTTTTTTTTTCAAAGTGCCACCCTCCCTCTTAAAAGTATTCTCTCGTTTGGGCCGCTGCCTAAAATGACTTCAAATATCATTTTAAAATATATATTTAGAAAGGAGAGTCTGAATTTGAGCCTGAATTTCTCGCCCATTCCTCTGACATTACCGTAAAATGGGGTTAATCGGAACACTTTTCAGCTTTGATTGTAAAAAAAGCAGTTAAAAGATTTTTTTTTAATTTGATTTTTTGGGCAAAAACTTCGGTCTTGCTTTACTTTTGATATTCCAAGCAAAGAAAAAACATTTTGAACGGTTATTATTAAAATATATAGGAAAATATGGGTGTTCCGAATCACCCCGCTGATAGGGGTCAATCGGAACACATGTTAAAATTTTTATTTTTTTCAATTTAACCTGTAATAGGTCTCACAAACATAAGTAATATTGATGGGGGAGAATAAGAACAGATATTACTGTCAAATAAATGTATAATTTCAATACCAGTAAACGTTTATAATTTGTCAAAATTCAAAATAATTTTGAACTTATGAAAAATGAAAAGTAAATTTAAGAAATGCTTTTGAATTGAAATACAAAGCTTTAACATGAATTGAAGTCACTCATGTCGTCCACAAATATGTACTAGTCCTTAAAACTAGCAATTGTGACTTGGCTTAAGTTTTTTCATAACATCTCCTGGGATGAAATCTGCCTTTTCTTTAGTTTCTTGAAATCTGGGTTTCTGGGATTGTCCTGAAAGATTTTCTCGCTTATTCATCACTGTCTGTGTGCTGGATTTTTACTACATAAAGTCTATATGACTTTCCCCCTCGTATTTTAAGTAAAAAGAAGTCTCCTGGAGAAAAAATCTTTTGAAATCTGCAACTGTTTGTCATTCTAAGATCTAGTTGCTCACGAGAAAGGATAAACAGTAATAAATCCTTGTCCTTGTCTTGATTAGAAGAATTGGGGTTAGAATCTTGATTTTTCAAACAGTTTCCTTCAAATAAGTTTGAATTGGAACAACAGAACTAAGTGTTCCGATTCACCCCGCAAATTTTTTTTCTATGGCATTTTTCAGAATTCTTCATTTCTATGACACAATTTATAAAAAATGTAAATTCTAATGCGGTATTCTGTTGTTCAGATACATGTATAATTGAAACATACCACTCTTAGTTTTTAAATATAAGAAGGTTTGTTCTTGCATATGAAGTTTTGCAGTCTATGGAAATGTGATGTTTTCTATCATTCCACGTGCAGCCCTCCTTAGAAACCAATAGCGTTGCCAGATTGAAAAAAAGTATTTTTTTCCTACTTCCTATGATCTTACCTTACTAAAAAAAAAATTCATGGCAAAAAATACTCAATAGTTTATTTATGAAGAATTTATTTGTACGGTCGGGAAGTTTTGTTCCGATTGACCCCGCTGTTCCTATACACCCCATTTTACGGTACCGAAGATTGTTTAGAAATGCATTTTAAAAATTCAACGAGGAAAAATGTCTCCACCCTGCCATCCTCTAAATTATTATTCTAAGCTTAGTCCCATTAGCCCTCTCCAAAATTTAAACATATATACCCCACTAGTTGCCTGCCACTAGTACAACTTAGTTCTTGGGAATATAATCAAAAATGCAACATGCTTTTTCGGATATATGAATCGGTTATATAAGTAGTCTTTTCATCATCACGAAAGGGTCAAGGAAGGTGCATAAAATAGAAAGAAAGGTTAGTCTGTAATGGCTTGTTTTAGCAAGCTATTGATTTATTATTATTATTTTTTTTCTTGTAAAAAAATAGCGAAACAAAAAGTTTTTATTTTAAAAAGAGTTATATTCATTTGAGCCTCAAACTAAATGTAATCATTTTGCGAAGGGGGCCCCGCCAGAGTTCTCCAATCGGGCCCCGCATTTGCTAAGGCCGGCCCTGGGGGCCGAAGTAACCAAGCATAGCTAAGCTTATTTCAAACTTTCTTTAAGGAAAGGGTGATGATTCGGGAACCCTCTACTAGAAATGTTTTGAAATTGATGTTCTGAAAACCCATTTTAGGTTATTTTTAATGACGTTAGGAAAAAAGTATGGATTCAGAAGCTGCCCAACAAATTTTGTGACATTGAAGTTTTAAATTTGCAATTATGCTATAATTCGTTGAAAGAAATCGAGGGGATAGGGTGCTCTCTCTCAGAAAAATTTTGAAATTTAAGTGATCGAAAGGTGTTTGAGTGCTCTCCTTTAAATCTTTTGGCATTGAGGCTCTTAACTGCAATTTTAAATTATCTTTGTTGATGTTTATCGAAAAGGGAAGAAATTCGGGACCTTTCCTTTTTGAAAGTACATTTTAAAATTTGGGAGGGACCCGGGCTCCCTGGGCCCACCTTATATACGCCCTTGCTCATTACAGATGGTGATTTAACTCCAAAGCATGTATCTTTAGCACAATATGTTCACCATTTCAGCAGATCAAAGTTGCTCATTACTATGCTTACTAAGCTCGGACATTGTATTAGTTATCCGGGCCTCAAGAGAATTTATAGTCAAGCCACCAGTGCTATTACAATGAAAAAGTGAATTTGAAAATGTACCTATACCAACAAATATACTTCGTGATGCTCATCTTTTTCTCCACAGAGCTGTAGACAATGACGATTTCAAAGAAGAAACATTGGATGGGAAAGAAACAACACATGTTACTGCAATGGTATTATACCTCAAACATTGACAGACCAAGTCCAGCATTTAAATTACATTGCAAGAACACACGTACCTAAGACAATAGCTGACATTTTACCTTGTCAAATAATCAGAAAATGTGTCCGAATCGAAAAGAAGCCCCTATTCCACCCAGAAAATTTTGATGCAACAAATGTAATATGCAACAACAACGATGATAATGTAAGTGATTTAGTTTAGGTCCTTAGTAGAATATTTATTCTTTGTTTCTTTTTGGCAAAACAAGCATTTCTTACAGTCTGATTTTGGGACAGTTCTTCGGGTAAATAGCGATGTCGAAGAAGAGGAACAAATAAGATCATTGTGTTCAGATTCACAAGAATTATCTACTTCTGCAGCAGTTTGCTGTTCGACTTTTCGAGCTATGTTGTTGGCACTGGTGTATGATTTATAACAAATACGATGACATTTTATTATAACTTCTTGACTATTATCAACTAAAGTACCTATATTATCATTTCTTAAAACACTGGTGAAATAATGCAAAATCTTGATTTTTCAAAACGTCATAACTCGGTCAATTTTTGTGGTAGAACAGTGATTTTTTTTTAGTTTTAAACGGAACAGTGTCAAGAATGTTTTACTAAACATGATTGATAGGACTGGGGGGCTGTATAAAAATTTAAATTTCGTAACTCTTTCAAAATTTGATTTTTTGAAAAACATTGAATGGACCCAAAATTCCTTTCGTAATTTGGAGATTTTTTCCTAAATGAACGATATGCTTATCTCTAACGGTTTAGAAATTAGCTATTGGGCCACGATAGGAGTGGACACCTTGTACATTAAAATAATTATTAATACTAAAGGCTAAACTATATTGCATGTTGATGAACTATAAGTGCATCTAAAAGCGTATTCTTTAGTTTATAACTAATTTAAAAATTATTCTGAATGTGCTTTCGTTTTAAATTAAAATAGTGTTACTGGTACAAAAATTTCCATAAATTTGTATGTTTCAGCAGGATAGAACCGCTGAACCCGGGGGTCCGCGCACCACACTTAACGAAACTCTTAACTTAAGAAATTCTCATTCTCCCGGAAGAACCGCCCGAGCGAAAGATGCCGCTCTGTTCCTTTCAGCATCGAAAGTGGGCGCCACCACGAGGTTAACAGGTAGGTAGATGTTACTCAGCCCCCTCCCCCCGCCTCCACCCTACACACCAACGCTCACGCTTCGTCGCTTGAAGACATTCAACAGGTTGTTTCATTCCAGGGTTCAAGTTCTGAAGGAGAAGCTGGGATAAATACAGTCATCACCACTACAAGTAAGTTACCGCTCTTTCATAGATTCTGGTAGGCTGTTGTGGAAATCCCGTTATGGAATTGGAAACTCTTTGTTTCATAGCGAATCAGGGTATACGTGGGCGGGGGGGGGGATATTTTGGCTCCTGATATTTTAAGAATTAATGCCAAGAAACTCTCTTTTTATTCACGAACTTTAAATTACAGGTTTGCTTTTTAGCATTATTCATTTTTCTATTATTTATGTTCTTTCTAAGTTTTTTTTTTATTATTTATCTGCAAATGTTGATTTGAATGTGTGCTCTAATGATTTTGGAACTTGGATTTTTAATCTCCACTTTAAAAATAAATAAATACAGTGAACTCTCACTTATACGCCGCCTCATTTATGCGCCTTTTTCATTTATACGACGATTTTGAATGGTCCCAGCACATTCCATAGCAAAATAATGATAGTATAGTTCGTTTATGCGTCGCTCTAAAGATAAGTATTTCACTTATGCGCCGAATTTTCCCTAAAATGTATGAAAATGTATTTATTTTCTTCAAAAAATTAGCATTTTTCTTTACTTTCCTCTTGAATCTTTCGCCTTTATTACTCACGGAAGACATTTTTTCCCCATGAACTAGAGTTCGGAGAGGAACAATTACCTCTTTTGCATCGTTTTAAAGGGAACAGTTTGTAATTAGGTATGCTACAACTTTTGTTTTCTCTTAATCATTATAGTTACGTTACAGTAATTGCCAAACTGTAGTAATATGTCCCTTTTCTATAGAAACATTCTTATTCACTCTCTCATTAGAACCTATGTTGAGTTTTAGTCCTTTAAATAGGCTTGTTCACTTATACGTCTCTCTTACTTATGCGCTTTTTATGTTGGTCCCTAGAGCAGGCGCATATGTGAGAGTTCACTGTAAATAAATAGAACAAAAAGAATCAATTTTTTTAAAGAGATAAATTCTAGGCCTAGTGCGAAAGACCTATTTCTTTTTTTTTTTTTTTTTTTTTTCAAATTTGAATTTTTTGTATTCAAATTTGAGTTTTTTTGTATCAATATAATTGCAAAAAGTATTTAATGTAATTTGCAAAACGGTAAATGGTGCCGACCATGACTGAAAGTGAATCAAAAAAAAAAATTTTTTTTTGTTTAAAAATTTCATGGTGATACAACGTTGCTCCTGTAACCCATATGTATCACCAGAACATTTATCGAAATTAAAAAAATATTTAGGCATCCAGTACGAGGCTCTGCATTTGCAACTTCTTCAGAAAAATAGATCTTTTTTATTTATTTTTGTTAAAAGCACAAATAAATTCAAAACAAAGAAAGAAAGAAATCATCTAGTTCAAAATCTATTAGCGGTATCACGCACGAGGTCTAAAATTGATCAATTTTTTTCAAAAAATTTATTTTTTTTCTGTATAGTTTTGAAAAATGAATAGTAAATTATCAAGCTAAAAAGTATTAATTACAAAGTATGCAATTAGTGTTTAATCTAAACTCTAGCTCTCATAAGTCGTTCATATATATTGCTCAAAAATATAGACTTTTTCATGTATAAGTTAAATTACTCATTTTAAATATATAATTATTTTATTATTCACATTTACCACAGCTGATTTGAAAGTGTTAATTTTTGAATTTGATGATTTTTTTTTATTTATCTGAACTTTTTACAAAAATTAATAAAAAATATAATTTTTCTGAAGAAATTTCAAATGTTAAGCTTCGTACCGGATACTTAAATGTTTCTTAAATTTTGATAAATGTGGTATATGAAGACAACGTTTTCAACTTTCCTAAAAGTATTTTTTTGATTCCGCTCACAATACACGAGTGCTAATTTACGCTTCAGACAAAGTCAGCAGGAGTTGCCGCCAATTAAAATTACATTAAACATTTTTTTGCAATTGTTTTGATATAATAATCTAAATTATAGTTAAAAAAAAAAACTAAAAAGTACGCTTTTGGAGTTAATTTTTAAAAGATCGAAGTCACATTCTTTACAAATATAAAAGTAATATACTTAACAGTGGCGTATATAGGTTTCTATTTCGGAGGGGGCCCATATAATCAAGCTTAGCCCCCCCCCCCCCAACTTTCTTATTTTTTAAGCTATTACTGTAAGACAGGTAGAAATTTTCAAATTGAATTAAAATATTGTAATTTTGGGAAAAGATAGAAAATTACGAAGTTTTAGATCCCCTCGAAAACTTTTTGAACATTATATGGGAGGCTTTTATTCTGCATGAGAGCAAAAGCTTCTATTTAACGCAAGTAACATACGTAAAAGTTTTTATTTTTCAGCTTAGTCATTTTGTAAAATTTATCTTTCATCCTAAACTTTTTTAAATTTTAACTGACTTTTAAATTTTTTTAAAAGTCAATGTGGGAAATAGAAATAAATTAACACGCTACACATTTATTTATTTTGTGTACACGAAACAAAAATATTTTAATGTATCAAATCAGGATTTTTTTTTACGCGTGAGGGGGGGGGGGTGCGAAGTTAGTATATGTTCAGGGGGATGCGGAGGTTTGTACTTTGGAAACCACTGGTTTAGAGCATGGCTCTGAACCTTTTTTTTTCTTTAAATAAAATGATTATTATTTTATGTAACTAACATATTTATTTATTTTGTTCACACAACTAGCATAAAGTTTTTTTATGATGTTTAATATTGGTCACATATACAACCTAATTTAAAACATCAGTTTGTTGTGCATAAGCTATTTTTGGAGGAAGAATATCAAAAGGTGATGACCTCTTCTGGCCTCTTCTCGAAGTGAAGCACGAACGCTGTTAGCATTCGAAATGTGTCATTCCGACGACATTAACCTCGCTGGATTCGCGCGCTTTTGCATTCCGACCTCTTGAACTCCGCGCGTCGAAGTGGACAAACATGGTGGGAAGAATCACCCACACTCGCGGTGACGAGAGAAGTCAACGGGCGTTGATAAAAGTTTGTGTTGTACCAATTTGGAATGCACCGATTAATCGGCCGTAATCGGACACTTTGCGATTATTTATAATCGGCAAAATTGGGCCGATTAATCAGCGGCAAGAATATTTTTTAAATAAATTATGCATACCTTCAACGAGAAACTAGAAAAATAAATTTGTTAACAGTAAACAAATGTAATTTTCTGCAAACACATGTATACAATGTTGCAACAATTTTCATGTGTCGATATTTTCTCCATTAGTACAGTGCTGTTAGATAACCTTATAATTTTCATAAAAAAATAAAAGTCTTGGATTAAATGGTTACCAATAATTAAAAAAAAAAAAAACATCAAATGTGCTCCTAAATTGACCTACTTACCACAGTATCTTCCCTAATTCTTTTAAATTTTCGTGTCTAGTTAACGTTTTGTAACTTTATTAACAGTAATATGGAAATTGGCTCCAAGAAATTTGATAAAATTTCGAAGATATTTTAAAAAATTAGAAAAGAGAGAAAAATAAATAGTCACTCGTTAATAAATTCCTACAATCGAAATTATGAAATAAAAATTTGATGGAGAAATAGTAGTATTGAAAGTATTATTAATGGTCATTATTACTGGCCGATTATAAACAGACGAGTAATCGTCAATCGGCCAATTTTCTGGTCGGTGTATCCCTAGTATCAATACCTGCCCCGAAATATCGGCACAAAATTTGGAAAGCAGTACTTGTAATAAAATATTGAAAAAAAAAAAAAAAAAAGAACCGACTTCAGTTGAAAATTGCTCTAAAAAATAAAAAAAAAACTTTTTTCTTTGAAAGCCATCGAAACTACTTTTAAACATAAGTTTTGAAGTCGGCGCAAAAACGATAGGTAAAATGATATTTAACCATATTTTGCCAACATTTTTCAGAGAAACCATTGAAAATTAAAAGCAGAATATTTGTACCATTACACGAATGTGTGGTAATCAATGAAATGTATCCATTAAAATTTATATTTATAGTTGAATTGTAGTTGCGTATGATTCTATACATTGTTTTTTGCGCCGACTTCAAAACTTATGTTTAAAAGTAGTTTCGATGGTGTTCAAAGAAAAAAATTATTTTTTACTTCTTAGAGCAATTTCCGACTGAAGTCGGTTCTATTTTTTTTCCAAAAATATTTTACTTCTTTCTTTTTAGTGTAAATGCATTTAAAATAATCAAAATATAGTTAAAAAACTAAAAATTATACTTTTAAATAAAGTTTAAATTAAGTTGAATTTCATGTTTGATTTAGTTAAACCTTCATTCAAAATTCTCATGATCATTGTTATTACTGTTTCATAGCAACCACGTTTGGTAACAATGGATTTCATATTTAATCATTTAGGGCAAGAGTAATAATAATATTTAAAAAACGAGTATTATCTAAATGAAGTTTAACACGAAAATAAATGTAAGTGATTAAAAATAAATAAATAAATCATCACTTTACTTGGTGCAACAAGACTGTCATCCCAGTTTTTTTCAGTAAGAGGGACATATACAAGGTGTCCAACAAAGGACTTTCTGATTTCAAAATTGAATATCTCGCAAACAAATGACGATTTTGGGAATGAAACAAACGGTATGTTTATTGTGAAAGCCGAAAAATCATGCACAGAATTTTGAAAAATTAGTTAGAAAAGATGCCAGCAGATGGCACTGGCTGCTATATTTGCAATATGAGTACCTATAAATAGTGTTCTGAAGGCTGGAATGATCATTTCTAGAGTTGAAACGCAATAGGAGGTTTAAACAAACTATACTATTGAACCCGTGTTTCTTTCAGATATTTTGCTCCGGGGGGGGGGGGCACTTGGAGAATCTAGAGGGGCGAAGAGGTTGACGCGGATCTAAAGGGGTTATGGGGCTCATCTCTGGGGCTCATGGGCGAACCAAAGCGACCAAAAATTGTCTAAAACTTAATTTTGGGGACATTTTTTCGATAAATTCCCCCCCCCCCCCCCACACACACACAAAAGGGCAACTGTATTCAACGTTTGATGACGTCAAGGGAAAAAGAATGATTTCACTAATTTTCCCCCCCGTAGTTTTTCCGAAATCAATGTCCTAAAATGCAATTTTAGGCCATATTTGATGCTCCCTCACATCACGGTATATGCTTTAAAGTATTGGTTAATTTTAAATTTATTTTTTAAATATTTACTTGTTTATTTATTTCATATTATGACTTTGTTATTTTTTTGTGTATCAGTGAAAACTGAGTTCTCCTCCGGGGGCGGGGGGGGGGGGGTGGCAGTTGGCTTCCTCCTGGGTGGCACTGCCCTCTCGGAGAGAAGCCTGAAAGAAACACTGCTATTGAACAACAAGTGTAGTTTTTCACAGGTTATGCCACAGTCCTATACGTATACAGTCTTTGGAAGCTTCTCTTTGTTGCTATAGGACGGGGATCTAACCTGTGAAAAACTTTACTTGTTGTTCAACTTGTTGAATCGCTGGCACTTCTTCAGCATTTCGTTTCCGCTGCTTAAGCCATTGCTGCTTTTACTTTTGCGATATTTTGCTGCCTTAGCTCTTAGAGTGTTCCTGCTAAAACTGGATAATCCCGAACTGTTACAATAAACATATCTACGTTTTCTAGAACGTTCATGTAAAAAGAAAGTTCATGTCTGGAAAGTAAACTGACTGGCTGTTATTGGGAAGGTTTCTGACATTTAGCGGGAAACTTTGCTGATTTTTTCTGGACATATGCTACTAATGCTACTGCACTGCAAAAAATAAACTGCTGTTTTTACAGTATAATACTAGCAGCGGAGGTTCAAGTTTAAAACTGTAAAATGCACAGTAATAAACAGTAAAATTAGTGTAAAGCAGTTTATTATTGTAAAGCAGCAATTTTACAGTTTATCGGTGCAAAATTTGCATTTTTACTGTATATTACTGTTAAATTAGCAATTTTGCAATTTGTTACTATCAGCTGTATTATACAACATCATGTAACTGTAAAAACAACATCTATTTTTTTTACAGTGTGGTAGAAATTAGCTGCCCATTATTTTCCAGAGAACGTTTCGAAATATGTTAACAGCGTACTAGTGTGGTACACAACGGGGCCCCTTGCCCCGCTCGCAGGCTTCTCGGGGAACTATTTAGGGGGATCCTTCATCCATCATTCCTTCCATTTACGACTTTAGGCACCGTGGAGTCAGATACAAATCTGGTCCGGTGGTGCCCATTGCCTGCTTAATTTTCCACCATAAGAGCCGCTGTCCAGATACAAATTCTGCCCAAGCATCCGCAAGTGATGACGTACTAGTGTGGTATGTTTTACTAAACTATGTATGTCCTTCTCTCCCAGGCGATGTCGTCTGCCCCCAGTCAGACGAGCACCACCAAGACCGACACCCACCGCTCTGGAGGGGTGAAGGTGACAGCCAAGGCGGAGTCCACGGGCATCGCGGACATCCTGGAGCTCGACCCCTCCCACTTCAAAACCATCCCCGGGATCCTCAAGATCGTGCAGGTGGTGAGTAGTTTCCGATTTGGTTTCTCGACTCTTTTATTAAGGCCCAGGTAACACAAAAAACGTTTAAACGTTTTTAATCCGTTGTCACAACGTTAGTAACCATTTTACAACCTTTAAAAAACGAAGTGTGCTACTTGGGGGGCTGCTCACATTGCGACCGTTTCGTCCGAACCAAGTGGTTTTGCGGACGTGACGAACGAAGGTGAAAAATGTCGTGCATTCGCACTAGCTCCGTCCGAAAGTCACGTGACGGTCGTCTCCCTCACTAATTATAAAGAGGCCAATGAAGTCGCTACCAAAAGAAACGGACTGCTGTCGACTCCGACGACATCCAGCATTCTAGAACGGTGACGGAAGCCGATGATTCGGCGTGCTGTCTTGGCAACGGATTTCAGGGCCGTGGTGACCCGATCGGTAAGGCATCCGCCTCGTGTCCGGAGGGACCCGGGTTCGATCCCAGTCGATCAAAGATCCACCGTCTTGATTAATGGTGGCTGGGAGGCGTTAAAAATGTCGTGGTCACAAAGTCCTCCAAGTGAAACGATACCTCTGGGGGTGCTGGGCCTAGGCTTTGCTCGACCCTAGATTCTGGTTCAAAATTAAGATCAGAGCGCTCTTTAGGGCCCTATCCCCGGTTAAACCACGAAGCTGTCGTAGGTACGAGGGACCCTAGAGTGTGAAATGAAATGAAATGAAATGACAACAGATTTCAAAAATCAGTTTTGCAGCGAAGAGTTCGGTTCGGACCATGGAGCTATGAGTATTGAGTATTCACTCGTAGCTCCATGGTTCGGACGGCCGGATCGGTCGTAGTGTGAATAGCGCTTTATTCAACTTGTAGAATCTTGATTATCCGAAATTCTCCATTAACCAAAATTGGATTCTTCTTCACTTTTTTTTTTTTTTTTCACTTTCCGCCTATCATTCAAAATTTTCTCTGAACAAACATGCATTTTAAAAGTTTTTTCTCTCCCCCACATTGCTTTTGTATGCAAGTCGTCCTTTCCAATCTACTATTGGAATCAGTAAGCGCATCCCCAGGGTTTGAGGATATGGAACGGGGTATGAAGATAAGGGGCTTAAGCCCCTCCCAGAAGCATGAAGACGAACCCCCTTAAGCAAACCAAACAGCTTAAAATACGTCTTTTGGAAATTTTAGAGAGATAGCCCCCAATAACCTTCTTGACTTCATCAAAGCCGACTGCTGTTCTTCCTTTAGGACTTTCTGAAGGAGCGCCACTTAGCCCCATCCATGAAACAATCCTTGGTGTGCCACTGTTGCAGATAAATACTTTGGAGTTCTCTTTTTAGACACTCGTCTCGCAAACTCATTTCTCGATGTGAGTGTAATCTTATCCACGTTTACAAATGTCTCTGTTCCAGACAAAAACAAGCCCCATTTTGAAATTTGGAAGGTCCGTGTTAAAAGAACTATTTTGGTTGGAACAACAGGAACCGTGATACCTCTGAACTCATGTTTTCAAAAAAAATTCGAGATATAACTTCCCGGCAAAGGATTGCCACCACATGAATTTTGTTTAAGAAATAAATTTATTTTCATTTAAAATTTAAATTTATTTAACAGTTACAATAGTCATATAATAACAGTCCAATGACGATACTTCCTGAAAAATTGATATTATATTTAACTGAACGATTGTTATTGATGAATTTACGATTATCCGATAATTTCGGTTATCCGAAGTAGGTTCGGTCCCAATTACTTCAGATAATCAAAGTTCCACTGTGTTTCGAGCAACGCCTCCTAAATACTAAATGCCCAGATCATTTGCTTCGCTACTGTCGATATGGGTTCCACTTTAAACGCCACCTTGCGGCAATCCGATAATGCCGTTGTTATTTTTTGATTGGATATTTTTTAAATTTAAATTCAGATATGAACCAATCATTAATTTTTCGAAGAACTCCGGTAGATGGCAGTGTATGGTGAACCAAGGGCATTTTGCAGCTATTGGCGATGGATCCAAACAATATTCGAATTCAATTTTTTGATTGGTTGATTTTTAAATTTAAATTTAGAAATGAACCAATCGTTCATTTATCTTTCTCGAATGACTCTGATAGATAGCAGTGTATCGTGAAACAAGAATAAAATTTTGCTCTGTGCTAAAAACCAGAAAGTTGCAGGCATTTAGTATTTAGGAGGCTTTGGTTTCGAGCCGTGGTGGCCTCTGGTGTTGTCTTGATAGGGGAACTACTGTCTAGCCCAGCGGTCGGCAACTTAAACTGACAGAAGATCTACTTCCATAGTTTGGTGCAATTCTCCTATAAGAGGGGAGCTGACTCATCCGACATTTTGGTTCCAAAGCGGTGGGGTATCTTACTCAAGTCGCATTGAAGAAAAGTGGAAGCTAAGCTTGAATTGTAGCTGCATAGATGATATTTGGCTAATTTTGTCTATACGACAAAAACATTTCATAAACTCAGGATTAAAACAAATGCAATATGAAAATAGACCCAATTTCATGAAACATTTCCCAATAAATTGTTTTTAAATTAGAGAAATAAGTTATCTTTTTAAATGTACCTAATATGGTGCTTTATCCAACTAATCATAAGTTATTTTACTCCAGAGCAACCAGGTATAATATTAATGTGTTTCAAATACTTGTAACCAGGCTGGATCCAAGAATGTCTTGGAACCAAAATGTCGGACAAGTCAGCCTGTCCTGTAAAGGAGTTCTAGTTTGGTGTGAACACAAGATCGGCGTAGGGGAGGGGCGTGATGCATACATTATAGACTTAAACGGACATGTTGATTACGCGGTTAAGTTGAGACTATGCTGAAGTCAAATTGTACGTTAAATGTTGTCAAAAAAATATTTTGACACTTATTAAGTAGTTTTTCCGCCCAGCATTGAGAAAATTGTTAAAATTCAAATCGCAGTCATTGACAAAGTCTCCAAAGGAAAACAAAAGAGAACAGTATTCACTCTGTTACTACAAGTAAGAGGGAACATAGTGATGGGAACCTTCCCGTGGTGCGGCCTGGGTAGCGCTAACTCTCATCTACGTGTTACTGACTATTGTCAACTGTCCAACCTCGAAAGGCGCGCTTAGCACAGCTGAACGGTTCTATTTCAAAAAAGGGTGACAGCTTGATTACAGAAAATGTACCATGGTAGCATTTCTACTTAGTCCAATATTATTTTTCTTTTCTAGAACCGATAAGGAACGGGAATAAATTAAAAAAGAAAAAAAAACGCAAACCAGCATGTCGAATAAACGAGCCCAACGGAAAACAAAACAAAGTAAAATCTCCTCACATTCCTTATCCCTCTTGTCACCATCACTCCTATTTTAACGTTATCAGTCGAGGCCTGAGGCATGCTCAAATGTGTCCGAGGTACCCCCCCAAATAAATCAAACAGTAGATCTATGTCTAGTCAGCGGCCTGTGAGGTTTAAACAGGTATCGGCAACATGGACCAGCTCTTATACCTGAAATACGACGTCAAGAGTCGTAAATGGATTGAACTATTCCCTAGAGACATAGGGACGTTCACGTGATTCCAATACTTGGGTAAATTCGCGAAACCATCAATCTAATTTTAGAATAGACGTGTGTTCTCCAAGCGCGGATTCAGAGGGGTGGTCATGGGGGTCATGAGCCCTCCCTTAAGCGATCAAATATAGCGTGAAAATGCCTTTTTTAGGTCTAATATGAAGAAAAACATGCCAAACACCTCATTTTTGCACCAAAATTGCCCTTTGACAATGACCCCTCCTTAACCACAAGCTGGATCCGCCTTTGGTGTTCTCCCCATTGAATAAAAATAATAATTGAGTGGACGTTTGATCTAAGCAATACATAAAAGTAATACAGTGGACTCTCACTTATACACCGCCTCATTTATGCGCCTTTTTCACTTATGCGACGATTTTTAATGGTCCCAGCACATTCCATAGCAAAATAATGATAGTATCGTTCGTTTATGCGTCGCTCTAAAGATAAATATTCCACTTATGCGCCGAATTTTCCGTAAAATGTAAACAAAAAATATTATTTTGTTTAAAAAATAAGCATTTTTCTTCATTTTCCCCTTTAATCCTTCGCCTATTGCTCGCGGAAGGCATTTTTCCGCATGAACTAGAGTTCGGAGAGGAACAATTACCTATTATGGATCGTTTTAAAAGGAGCAGTTTGTAATTAGGTATGCAACAATTTTTTTCTCTCTTTATCATTGTAGTTACGTTCCAGTAATTTCCAAACCGTAGTAATGTATCCCTTGTCTATAGAAACATTCTTATTCATTCTCTCATTAGAACCTATGTTGCGTTTTAGTCCTTTAAATAGGCTTGTTCAGTTATACGTCTCTCTCACTTATGCGCCTTTTTCTGTTGGTCCCTTGGGCCGGCGCATAAGTGAGAGTTCACTGTATTCAACAAAATAACAGTTAGAAGTTGTGAATGCAGGATACATGTAATTCAATGTCTTAAACGTTCAAATTGTAACTTTCTTTGAGATAGACCCATTAACATTTTAAAAGTTGTTTCCCTATTTGTCCAGTGGAAAAGGAGGGAAAACATCTCCTCTTACAACATACAAGTGAATATAATTAAGTTTTGATATAATCGGAAAACTGAATCGAAGAACTTTCCCC
>JAXGGA010004274.1:0-90494 GCA_038373865.1 Uloborus plumipes | reverse complement strand
TTTTATGACTCATAATAATTGAATGATATACAACCGAACAGCAATTCTGAAGTAACACGCAGAATTGCTGTTCACATCATTTCTGATAGAACATAATGTTCCGCTAAATGCTGCGAGCCATGCTGGTCCTCTTTTTCGTCAAATGTTTCCAAAAAGTGAAATTGTCAAGCGTTATGGCTGTGCAAAAACAAAAACAACTGCAATTGTGCACGAAATGATACGGGATAGAATTTCTAACATCGTAGAAATTCTATGGAACGAGCCCTTTTCTGCTGCTACAGACGGAAGCCATGAATCGGACTACAAACTCTACCCTATTGTGGTAAGTTATTTTGATTCCACTTTGGGGAAAATTGAAAACACATTATTTTCATTGCCAGATTCATACCTGCCAACTTGTACGTTTTGGCCGTACAATGCACGTTTTTTTGCCCTTTTGTACGATCGTACGGTAAAGGTGTAAAATCGTACGTTTTTCAGATTTTTCATCAATTCCAATTTTTTTCCATATATAACTACATTTCAACGACGAATCTTCTTTTGAATACATCGTTGCATGCATTAATACGTGAGGCAAAGACTAAACTTCGTCATATTTCAACACTGAGCGCGTATTTCGCGGAAAACTGGTCCGCGTGGTTGATACTGCAATCCTTTTGCATCGTGCAAATATTTTAATATTCGCGATATTTTTAGGTTACATTGACATATGCTACCTTAGGTTATCACATTTAATTGTTTATTTTTATAATTTATAAATTTTTTCCTCCCCATTTTACATTCTACCCGCGATTCTCGTAAAATCGCTTCTTTTGCTTGACATTTCAATCCTTTAACATCTGGTCAGTGTTTTAATATTTTTTGTGGATAGAAATTATTTTAACATGACTACCGAAGACTACTTTATTTTATTTCATTTTTTTTTTCATGCTTTTTTTTACCAGCATGCTTATATTTAACAAATACGTCACTGAAAATAACAACTGAAATGAATTTATTCAATTGAAAATATAAAGAAAAGTTGAAATATCAATTAAAATGAAAGAAAACTACTGAAAGTGACCGTGATATAATTACAATAACTTATTTAATGTCTGATTTTCATTAAGAAATACGTTATTGTCTCAGTACGATTTCGTAGGAAAAATTGTAAGATTTTCTAAGTAGACATGTTGGCAGGTATGCAGATTTAGTTGGCCACTCCACAGGGGAAAATATTAGCTCCCTAATTATGGCTAAATTTGAGAAGTTTTGGAGCATATATATTTGTTTAAAATGCATAAAAGTTTGATGTTGGATTAAACTATAGTTTTTTATTCTTGCCTTGTTAGGTTCAATTTGTAAACAATTTACTGTTTTCACTTGCATAATTGGTCTTTTTTTAACTCTCTCTTTGAAAGAACTTCACAAAAAAGGTTAATAAGGAAATACAAAATTCATAAGAATAACTAAAATTGAAAGAAGATATTTGAAACAGTATAGAAGAAAGGCATATTAAATTTGTTTTTTTTGCTTTCTGCATAAACTGCACTGCACATTCACAAAAAGTATATCAATTGAAAAAAGAGTCAGTTGACATCAGAAGAGAAATATTTTTTAAGGTGAGTGATAACAACTATGCTAGTTATTCATTAATTAACTTATTTAATATGCGTATAGTTTGATAATGAAACTTTCAGTGCTGCTTTTTTTTCTTCCCTTTCTTTGCATAATTTTCTTGTTTTGTTAAATGAGTTGGGATTGTATAGTTCATACTCTAGATTAAAAAGGAATATATTTTAAGAAAATCTTAGTATAAATATATAATAATGTTTGAAATGTTCATTATCATGTGAAGAAAGGTGAAACTAATGTATTAAACACATAAAAATTGCTTAGTAACTGTTTTGAGAGGTATGTCGTTCATGGAAAAGTTTTACTGACTCCCATTTTCAAAAGTTGGCAAGTATATTACTGTTAAAAAAGTTATTCATCATAGTTTCATAGTGAAGGCATACATTAAAAAATATTTAAAACATAATTTTGCCGATTAATCGGCCCAATTTTGCCGATTATTAATAATCAGGAAAGTGGTCAATTGTGGCCGATTGATCGGTTCATTCCTAATTGAAATGCTGTAGTTGTGCGTTCTCAGCTATAAAAAACAAGTATTTTGATTTGATACACAATCAAGCATACTAGTTTGATACAGTAGAATGATAATAATTAGGTATTATGTTATTCTATCAAATGATTCTTCTATAGTTGACACCACACGTCTACAGCATTTGAATTGAATTATAATGTTATTAATGTAGAACTGATAGAAGGTTCCAGTAGAACTAAAGATGATGAAACATCAAAAAGCATCTACTTCGCAAATTTTTAATCCAACTTTTTTAGCACTAACAAGCAAGGATACTGCAGACACGTGTTTCAGCGTTACAAGAAACACCTTTTTCAATGCAAAAAATTGGGAGCTTATGGATGCACAGACGTCCGACAAAAGCTTTTGTCAGTCATTGTCTGCAATTTAATTGAATTTAAATTAACTTGTGAACTTTTTTTGTTGAATATTTTATGTTTTGTCATAGTGTTTTGTGTGATAACATTTTTAATACGATTATTTCATATTTAGTCAAACTCTGATGATTGCCTGCGTCTCTCCGTCCGATCGCGACTTCATGGAGACGTTGAACACCCTGAAATATGCCAACCGAGCCAAAAACATTAGAAACAAAATCTGTGTCAATCAAGATAAATCTAGTGAGACCATAACTTGTCTTCGGAGAGAGGTTCAGAAGCTCCAGTTGGAGTTAATGGAATACAGACAGGTATGAGAGACAATAATTGAGTAAAGTGAGCCCCGGTATTTTTGGCTTTTGGTGGACCCATTGTTCTCCAAAGCAGGCCCAGCCCAAAAAAAAAACCATCCGGTTTTTCTTGGGCGAGCCGAGCCCACTTGAAAAAAACCCACTATGTCGGTTAAGTGGGTTTTTTCAAAATTTTTTGCATATTGAAAATGTTATTTTAGAGACAAACTAAATATTACGAGTACGTTGATCCATACTAAGCCAAGAAATTGGTATTGATCTATTTAGTTTGTTACAATATTTAATCTTGGTCAGTATCCGTTCCAGAAATTGCCGACTTCATTTCCTGACAACTTATTAGGCATTAGAAATAAACAGACATGTGATTTTTCAGTATTTTTTAAAATAGCAAAATACTGAGTGCAGAACAAAAAGAATGGACTTCACAAGTTAAATTTAACATCTACCAATATATTTCATGCATCCAATTAAAATAGTTGACTATATAGAACCAAAAGCCCATGTTTGAACTTGCAGGTGTAATATACTATATCAAAAATTTGTATTTGCTCTCACAGTGACGTAATTTCAGTATTTTCCATTCCATTTGGGTCACATGTCTGAATAAAACTACATCTGAATTTCACACTATTTGTTTTGTTTTTCTTAATACTTGGAGATCAAAATAAGCAGTAATTATTCCAATTTATAAATTCAGTTCCAATATCAATTTAAAATATAATATCAATATCAAAATTCAGCTTTACAATGTTGTTTCCAAAGTTGCGGAACAAGAATCTTTTTAGGAGGTCACAGTGACCTCTTTTCAGAACTCCCCTGCTTCTATGAAAAGTAAAAGTAAAAATAGGTGCACATTGTTTGAATAGAGAATGTGTTTTGAAGTAACTCAAAGTCTGGGTTTTTCATTAAAAACCTGAAAACACTCTGGTTTTAAATTAAAAACCCAGAGGAGTGGACTTTTCCAAAAAGCCCCGAGTTTTTTCGAATCCTGATTCATATAGGCACAAATATTACAGCATAAACAATTAGTTACTATTAGTAAAGAGAACTTTTTATCATAATGAGCTGTTAAATATTTATATCCTTTTTTTTTCTGAAGGGGAAACGCCTCATAGGTGATGATGGAGAGGAAAAAATCAATGACATGTACCACGAAAACATGTTCCTCCAATCCGAAAATGACAACTTGAAGTCTCGTCTGAAGGCATGTCAGGAGACATTAGATCAGCAAACAAGGAAATTGACCGATCTCCTGACAGAAAAAGCGTGCGGCGGATGGGTCAACGGTAAACTTTGCTTTAAATTCTTAATTTTAAGAATCTACATTTAATGTGTTTCTGTATGCAAATTATGTGTCACTGTTCTTAAAGAACAATGAAGGAACTGAAATTTTACCAGAGAGCAAAAAGATGAAATAAAAAATGCTTGAAATACAAACCGAAAATTAATTAAGTGACTACAGTAAATGTGTATGCAGTCAATTCTTGATAACTCAAATTTGAAGGGACCGAAACTCTTAACATAAATAATATACAGGGTGTCCACTCCAATCGTGGACCAATAGCTAATTTCTAAACCGTTAGAGATAAGCATATAGTTTATTTAGGAAAAAATCTCCAAATTTTGAAAGGAATTTTGGGTCTATTCAATGTTTTTCAAAAAATCAAATTTTGAAAGAGTTACAAAATTTAAATTTTTATACAGCCCCCCAGTCCTATCATTCACACTTAGTAAAACATTCTTGACACTGTAACGTTTAAAACTTAAAAAAAATCACTGTTCTACGACAAAAATTGACCGAGTTGTTATGACGTTTTGAAAAATCAAGATTTTGCATTATTTCATGACGTCATCGAGAGATCGCTTAAGGGACTGTATTCGAAATCCTTCAAAATCTTGATTTTTCAAAACGTCATAACTCGGTCAATTTTTGTCGTAGAGGAGTGATTTTTTTTAGTTTTAAACGTTACAGTGTCAAGAATGTTTTACTAAATATGATTGATATGACTGGGGGGCTGTATAAAAATTTAAATTTCGTAACTCTTTCAAAATTTGATTTTTTGAAAAACATTGAATAGATCCAAAATTTCTTTCATAATTTGGAGATTTTTTCCTAAATGAACTATATGCTTATCTCTAACGGTTTAGAAATTAGCTATTGGTCCACGATTGGAGTGGACACCCTGTAGAATCATAACACTGTGTAAAAGATTTTTTTCTTCATTTAATACATTAGTCATCTTTCACATTTGCTCATATGAATACCCTTAAAGCAGCACATTCTCATTAAAATTACCTACTGTAACAAAAAGCTACAGAATACATGAGTGTATAAAACTCACGAGAAATAAAAGACTGGTTACAGCCCTGAACTGATTCGATTGATTTTCAACCTTTGATCAATTGCTTCACTGTTCCTCCAATCTAGCTGCAAAAGTCGATATACAGTCATGTCGATCGTACACTTTACGGCTTTGTGATACCATTAAGCATTCAAATCTCGAAAATTAAAAAAAAAATTGTCACGTCATTGTTCTTCTGGAACAGCGATATGCTCTTTTAGTTTGCAAATTATGTGCATCCCAAAGTTGCATGAAAAGTTACTATTACTGAACTTTCCATTTTTGGGGACATCTAATCTTTGAAGTGGTTTAGTAATTTTTTAAATGGTTCTTGTAAGTTATAAATAATTTACTTTTTTTTGAAAAGTTGCTTTAGCCGTAACTTCACACCTAACAGAATCGTTTTGTTTAATGTAACCTGAAAAAAAAAAAAAAAATGCATATTTTTAAAAATATTTTGCATGTGTGTGTGTATGTTTTTTTAACGTTGCATATCTTTTGTATTGTATAAAAGCTTGGTTTTACTAAAACTAACCTATACATATGATTGCTGAATTATTCTGTTTTCTAACAACTTTAGTAATTGTTTGCTCAATTTAATTATCAAATACAAGGGCTAAAATTGATGGTAGAATAGTGAATTTCGCAGGTGTCTTCCTTTAACCCATTACCGCCCAGTGATACATTTATAGATCACCTCTTTTCAGACTCCTCGCTGAAAACTATACTTTCTTATCATTTCTTATTCTTAATGGTCATTATTGGCTGGTTTCCAATTAGAAATTGGTTCAATAGGAAACCAACCATTAAGAATAAGATATGATAAAAAGGTATAGTTTTAAGTGAGGAGTCTGAAAATAGGTGACCTATAAATTGATCACTGGGCAGTAACAGGTTAATAAAGTAGCCTGTCAATTTCAAATTTAAGCGGGACTTAAAATTCGAAACCCTCAAAACAATTCTATTTTCAAAATGCTTTAACTAATTATCAATAACCAATTAGAAATTTGTCAATAGAAAACGAGCCAATAAGAATAAGAAATGATAAAAATGCATAGTTTTCAGTGAGAAGTCTGAAAAGAGATATAAATAGATCACTGGGCGATAACAGGTTAAAATTGGATAAACTACTGCAGAAGAAAACCAATATTAGTCAGAAAAACGACACTGGTTTTTAATTTTGTCGTCTTTATTTTTGGTTTCTCGAGAAGATGGACCACACATTCTGATTTAATCACGGTCATCCGAGTAAAAGCAATTTGCTGAAAAACTTGTAAAAATAAAAATTCCAATAACACAAAGACATTGAATGCAAACTTTTAAGATGCTGGAATGTATAAAGCAACAAAACTTTAAAAAAAAAAAAGTTGTATTTAGTCACTAAAACTAGAGTTTCCTTTACACATAATCCTTCAAAGGATTATCCTATCTGTTCAAAGTTTTGAATTTTAGCCCTTGTTGTTGCATGAGCTGATCTAACTGTAACTGTGTGTGATAATTTAGTTTTTAATATTTAACTTGTTGTGGAATTGTGCATGCAGGAGAAAACTCTTCACAGCCGGATATGTCCGACGTCGTTAAGGGATATTTGACCGAAGTCGAGACCCTGAGGTAAAGATCTTGTCTTTTGTTTTCCATATTTTAACCGAACACTTCGAAATCTTTTCGAGTGGGTCCTGGTGCGTAGGACTCATGACCTCGGAGGGGTCCGAGCTCTAGTCTTAAGATCTAGCAATGTGACAATTTTGAGACGTCTGGCTCTTAAATATATCTTTCTCTGTGCTCTATTGAGCAGCGTGCGGGGTGTCTGGCTGCTGAGTGACGTTGCATACTTTTACTGGTAAAAATAGTGATTGTTTAACCTTTTTAGGGTAATTAGAATTCTAAACCTGTTGCAAGTATGTCATGTAATATATTGATGGAAAGCTCTGTTTCTTGCCTTCGCAATGATTTTGGAATTTTTATTTTACTATAATTGGAAAAAAGTTGATTATAAAACTTTTTTTTTTCATTTTTTAATAGCTCTGTATTTTGTAATAAATTTTTAAAGTAGAAATCTAAAACTTGGCAGGATTACTTATCTTGTCATATGCGTCCTTCACACCCATTTTTGTTAAACTCGGAAATGGTGAGGTCAAAAACTTTTTTTTCATGATTGATTTAAGACAAAATTGCCCTAAAATGACTTGAAAAGCACTTTTTTTCCAGTACAACCATGATGCGCAGTGAAAAACGCAACCACTCTCGTCTACCAGACTTAGAGCTCCTGTAGAACACAGGCTGACCTATGCCGCCATTTTGATGCCCACGGTTTCAGATGTAAAGAAGAGCACGCTGCTATGTTGGCGCATTTATCGCTTTTATTGCGCGGTCTACAATTTCGTTAAAAACAAATTTCCGAGTTGCGTACCGAAAAAAAAGTCTTACCCTTTGGAAACGTAAATATACGAATGAAAAATTTAAAAAAAAAAATTCAATATTTTTCAGTATTATATTCTATTTACATGGAATTATAATGCAAATGAACTTTAATAAGAAATACTTTTACAAGAAAGAATTATCGGGGATTTTGCGAATTTTACCAAAAGTTTCTTCTATATATAAAGTTCAAATAATTCACGGGGCTTAAATTTTGGCATTTACAATACGCTCAAGTATTTTTACAAAATATTTTTTTTAATTCTGTATAATTAATTGGATGAATTCTAAGGCAAGTAAAATGTATTCTTCAAAATTGGTTGTGAGTTTATATGAGGTATAATAACTAAATCTGAATGGGTAAATAAATAAATACCTCCACTAAAAAATGCATGAACTTATGTTCAACAATAAAATTTAGATTTTTAAACAATAAAAACGTAATACATAGATGATGCCCATTTAAATTAGTTTTTTAAAGTGCCTTTCTTAACTGACATTATTGTTGTTGATTCCTAAAGAAGCATTTTTCTGTTAAAAATCTCTCAGTTATTGTTTACTTCAAAAGAAAATTATCCAACTAAAAACTACTTATAACTTTATAAGTTGAGCATGAAAACTGAATGCCTTTTCAAAAGATGACATTCAAATAAAAGAACTGGTCAAGGAAATCAATCTTTAATCAATTGCTTAAAAATTTCAATTTTTAATGCTATGAAAACATTGCTTTCATTTGTTTAAAGTAGTAATGAAAAATCAGACATTTAATTACGACGCATTCCTTGCTAAATTAAAAGTACGACGAGTGTTTAAATTTGGCTGGCGATAAACATTGGTAAGGCAAACATTTTACCGCCAAGATTTATGGCAAACCTGTTATTTCTTAAGGTATTGTTTTTTAATTACTACATCAAAAGTTTCAATGTGTAGACCAGTTTTTTGTTAAATAAGGGAAAAAGAAGACACTTCATAACAGATTCTAACCAAATCGATAAGGTATCCATAAAAAATCAAGCGTACTAGCTATGCAAAGTTGGGAATTTTTTGTCGGGATCCAATTTTCGCCCCGGAAGTTTATAATCCAATTCTTCCTTCTTTTTTCACATGTTGGGAACCTAAACATTCGGATTTTATTCCTCGAGTGATTGCTACAATTTATTGCAGCACAGCCACCCATTTTTCTGCATATAAACCTACAAATCGGCGAGGTTTTTGTTTGCAGACGACACAGCAAGCACACTCGGTGGGAAACAAAATGGCTGACGAGTCAGCTCCTAGTTACAGTAGCCTTAACCAGACTCACGGCATGCTGCTTGGAAGTGCATAGGGAAAGATATTAGACGTCTTGAAATTGTTGTTTTTTCACATTGCATTCTCTTGGACTATTTGATCAAGACGGATTGAAGATCCGCCATGGTCACTGATGGTGGCTGGGGGGGGGCGTTAAAAATGCTCGTGGTTAAAAAGTCTTCTTAGCTAGGCATGACTATTTAATTTGTTGCCCAATGGATTGGGCTCCCTGATTAAGAGCACAGATGTAGATCGATTTGCCCACTGGTATCTTTTTAGTTCACATATCCATATCTAAATGAATAGTTTTTGTAAAGATGCAAAAAAAAAAAAAAAAAAAAATATATATATAATTTTTAAGCTGCAATAATCTCTTAAAATGTGACATGAAAATAATATCTTGTTCTGAAGCACTTACACCCACAGCTCGGTCATGGCACCCTGAGACTGCAGTTTCATTCTTATTCTGAACTCCTCAGTCAGGAACAGCCAAAAATCGAGCTGGAGGCAGATATCCTCTTGTTGCAGCCATGCTAGCCTTCAAACTGATTGATAAAATGGTAAGGTCAATTCATTTTATCTATCAGTTTGAAGGCTATCTTGGCTACAATTAGAGGATTTCTGCCTCCAGCCTGGTCATTGGCTATTCCTGACTGAGGAGTCCACAATAAGGACGAAATTTTAGTCTCAGGGTGTCATGACTGAGCTGTGGGTGTAATTGCTTCAGTTCTCCTTAGCTCTACTTATGGGCGGTAACTCATTGCATAATATCTTTTTCTGTTTCTTCACAACAGTTCTGTATGAAAAAGAAAGAAAAAAGTAGTACAGGCTAATTCAGTACTTTAATGTCATGATGAGAATGTCATTCTAAATAATATTTCGTTATTTGTATTTAAGTATTAGTGGGGAAAAGTTAGCTCATCTATTTATCAGTAAAACTAAAGGGCAAGGCTAGCAGCGGTCGCTAATCTCCAGTGACGACTAAAAATTACATTTTGGCAATTACAATATGTTGTGTTAGTGGCCATATTGGCAACCTCCTTTTTGTTTTTGAACAAAAAAAGAAGGCCAATACATTGTACCAATTATGAAAAGAAATGGGCATTAGCGTCGTCACTGGTGGCCAACGCTAACTTGGAGAGAAAATGGACCCATCTGCTATACAAAACATCTAGATACATAATTTTAATCTAGAAAAAGCAATGAAACATTGTTGGAAATTATTCAAATATGATCGAATTTATGATTAATCAGCAAATTAAATGAAATGTTTTTTGAACTTCAAGTATGCAGGTGCCTTTAGTTTTTGTTTTATTTGCATACTGTCTTATTATTTGAATTTTAAAATAAATTAGTTTTCTTTTTCACAAAAGGTTTGTATGTTTTTCTTTAAACATTTTCCTTGTATAAATAGTAATTTAGTTAAGATATATGCAAGTACATAGTGTAATATTACAATATACAGAATGAAGTGATGTGGGATTACAATTTTGGAACTTGGTTCAAATTGGTCACATACGACGCCAAAGTGGCCACTAACTTTTTTGAGTTAACTGGCCACTCTCAAACTGTTTTAGTCTCAAGTTTTAAGCAAAACTGAATCAGTAAAACAGTTCATTTGAACCCATACTATCATTTTTCAATTGTTCTGTAATTTTGAATTTTAACTTTTGGAAATGAGAGGCAACGAAAAGTAGAGTTGTCTTTTGCAATTCGTGTTTGCAAAATGCGTAATTTGAATTCAAGACATTCAAATTCAAATTAATGCCTGGGCTAAATGTTGTAAGTTTTCTTTCACTTCTTTTATTTTAATTAAAAATTTAATTTTAATTAATTTTTTTAAATTAAGTTGGGTTTTTTTGTTATTTTTTGAGACTTTGATATGACGAAAATAAAACATGGCAGAACATGGCAGTTTTTGTTAAATAAAAAAAAAAAAAAAACTTGAAATTTAATCGCAATTTATTTTAAATTAAGTAGTTGTTGCCAAATTTTATGGAGGAACGCTGTTTCTCACAGCTAAAATTTTAATACTATTAAGTTAAACTTCTTTCATATATTTATTTATTTTTCTTTTAAACTTCAATACTTGTAGCAGTGGTGTTACAATTTGAAACAGAAATCAACTTCATTTTTGTTATTTTCAGGGTGAAACTCCTCGAAGCAGAAGAAACATGTTCCCAGTTGCGTAAGCAACTGCAAAGGAACCAACCACGTTTATCTTTCGGCACCCCTCCGAAAATTTCCATGAATGATCACATGTTCAGCGTTACTGCCGAGTGTCCATTCGAACTCATAAATGAAGCAAAACAAGAAATCAGACTGATGAACAAACAAGTCAGAACTTTGAAACTCGAAAAGTAAGTTTCACTATTGAAGTACAACTATGTTATACTCTGTTGCTTTTCAATGGGCGTTTCAAGTTAGGAATTTTTGCATTGTCTCCATTGAAACCATACAAAAGAAAACAGCTGCAGTGGAGCTGCTTCACTCTTCTTTTTAGCCTACTTTCCAGTTAAAAAAAAGTAGGGGTGGACCGGATATCCGGTAACTATCCGGTATCCGGCCTATCCGGCTGATATTTCAAGTATCCGGTACTTCCGGATATCCGATCCGGCTGAGAGCCCCGGATACGGATATCCGGAAGATTTTTGCAGGATATCCGGCTAAGTATCCGGTATTGATGTGGGGAATATCCGGAATTGATGTGAGGGGTTATCCGGTATGATGTGAGGACCTAATTAAATATTTTCTTTTTTATAAAAATCTTAGTTAAAAATTTCATTGTTTGATAAACCTTTTAGATGATGTAATTACTTTTCATCTTTCCTTTTTACCAATTTTTGCTTCTAAAACAAAAATTGTGTTATTCCTCCGACTGTGTACTGGACATGGAAGCATTCTGCATATTTGATTTTTCACAATTGCCAGATAAAATATGATTGTCTTCAGCTTTTCAAAAATATTTTAGTTAAAATATTTAGAAAGAAAAGGCTACAAACCTTCAAGGATTAATGTGTGACAAAAGTTTGAAAAAAACTTACGATCATATCGTTAGTTCATAAAAATTAATCGCAGTAGCTTTTAATATAAATTCTCAAATTATTTTATTTATTGAATTCTTTTATTTTTAGTTTTTGTGCTTCTAACAAAAGTTGCGATCTATTAACACCCAATGATATTGTAATTAGATATTTTTTACTTTGCCACTATTATTGCTTTATTATAATTGAAAATAACATACACTAAATAACCTATCTAACATTGACGAAAGTTTTCTTTTAGATAATGAAAACATCTGTCCCCATGAATCGTCACAACTTAAAACCATGCTTTTTTTTTTTTTTTGAAAGAGTTTAAATGTGTGTAAAGAAATTTTGAATTTTGCACTTTGTTTCGTTCTTTCTTTTTGTAATACCTTCCTTTCAGAAAAGATATTTCTCTGCTATTAGAATCTTTTCACGTCTGTCACGCCGCTCCGTAACTCCTCGAGAACATGTTGAGCATGATCCTCAATAACATTGAATCGAGTTTCGATAACTCAAAGCTTTATGAACTCAAATATACCTTCATTTCAAAGTTTTCATTTGGTCCCAAAATCTTGAAAAGACGGTAGGAACTGCTTGTGACTCGAACTATCAATAACTCTAAGTTTTTAGCCGGTCCCTTGGGACTATGAGCTATCGAGACTTGACTGTATTTAAGATGTTAATTTGCATCATTAGAAAGTGTATTTTGTCTTTTAGAATTTAAGTAAAACTTTAAGTTAATCATTTAGATATAAGTTTATTAATTTATTTTTTAAAGTGAACATGTTTAGAATAATTTCAAATAATAATGATAATATATCGGTCATTTCAGCGAAAATGGTACAAATCAGTCCCAATACTTCAGAATTTTAGGAATTAATTTTAATGTTTACCACCAATTAATTATATTTTTTTATTTGTTCTCCATCTAATTGTGTGTAACCAAGTATTACTTATTTAGGCATAAGCCATTTATAAAGGACCCCCCCCCCCAAAAAAAAAAAAAAAAAAAAATTCTTTGGCAAAAGAAGGAAAAAATGATCTGCCCCAGCTTCAAATTGCTAGGACTTTAAGATTAAGCTGAAATGCAACAAAATCATTTGCAATGCACAGCACAAAAAATGCTTCTGACACCCTTTCTGCTGATTTTTATGTATGTAAACAAAAAAATCTTGGAAAAACACCTATTTATCTTTGTTCCTAGATTTTTTTTGTTTCAAACTGTCCACTCTGTTACAAGCCTTTCAGAAATAAAATAAGCAATCGCATTCAATGTGATATTTTTTTTTAATAAGTACAAGTAATGTATCTGCTTTGATTACTTTGATACATTGAATTATATAATCAGTAACTAAGATAAGCCTAAAATTCTTTGCTGATGATAGTTAATTCGAACTGTGGGATGTCCACTCTGTTACAGTCTCATTAATAGTGCAAAAAATATTTTTTCTTGAAATTGCAGACAGAATTAGTTTTAGGATGCTTAGTTCATTTTATATTTGTTCTGTAATTAACTTTTCTTTACGATTAGAAATATATTTTTCAAACCTCATTTGTCTCCTCTGTTACACAAAGTGGTCGAACTATTCAAAACCCTTAATGAATGACTCATATATACAAGCCATTTACACTTTATTATGCACAAATAAACAGAGAATAATTTTTAAACAATGATTAGTTGGCGAAAATTACTTCTTTTGATAAACTTAACTCGACAATTTCAGACATGATTTGTACCATTTTGGCTGGAATAACCCATAAATATAACATTTGCATCTCGGAATGTATCTTTATTTTTTCAAAATGAAGTTGAATTTCGAGGTGATCGTTTAAGAATTAGTTTATTAATTTGTTTTTAAAAAAGTGAATATGTTTTGCATGACCCTTAATGTATTTAAAATGATAATTTGCCACTTTTAAGAATGTGTATCTTAATTTTTTGGAACTAAAGTAAAATTTCAAGTTGATTATTTAAGTAAAGTTTACTCATTTGTTTTTTAAAAAGTGAACAACTTTAGCATACCTCTTAAAAGTATATTTAAACTGCTGATTTGAATCTTCAGAAAACATGTTCCTTTGTGTTTTGGAGTTATATAAAATTTTTAACTGATTATTTGAGTATAACTTTATTATTATTATTATTATTTAACACACTGGTCCTGTTTTAATATTTTCTTCTTTAACTTGTATGTTAGAAAAATTACATGCATATTATTCTTTAAAAAAAAAGAATTTCAAAGCAAAATTTTGCTTTATATTATTGCAAAATTAGAAATAAGAAAATGTGTTACTTTGTAATGAAGTTTAAATTCATAAAATTCTAATAAAATATGTATCAATTTGAAAAAAAAAAAACGTTTATCTGAGCTTAGTTTTTTTTTCCTTTTCTCTTTCTTTGTTTCTTTCTTTTTTTTTTAATATTGGTGAAATATTTAATAACTGTATCATTTACGTAGAAACCTATTGAAATGATATTGAAACAGAAAAGCTTTAAAATTTAAACTAAGAATAATTAAAAGTTTAAACTTTGAGTATATACAGAAATATTTAATTCAATCTTTTAAAGTTTCGTCTATTTTGATAAAAATACATAATTTAGAAAGAAATCACAATATGCTAGTGTTTCATTTCATATGTAGCGCTACTCCTGTACAAATAAAATAGAGGCTTTAAAAATTAATTTAAAGTATTTAACATGTTCTTAAAGAAATTATGCGAGAAACAACTTTGATTTATTGTTTTGAAGCTGCATTACATAAAAATAAGCGAACATGCAGTGTAATTGTAATGCCGGATATCCGGTATCCGGCGTGTGAGCCGCCCGATATCCGGTATCCGGCAAAATCACTATCCGGTCCATCCCTAAAAAAAAGGAAAGACGAAAAAAGTATTAAAAGTGGCTTAATGCATCTACAAAATATCGCCAAGTTAAAAAAATAAAAAGGTAAAATGAATATCGAAAAATTAAAAATTTGAAAGTAGGGTATTGAGATGGGGAATTTGTGTGTCGGTCGGTCCGTCTGTCGGTCTGTAGGCCCCCCCCCCCTAATAACTTTTGAATGAACATTCCGATTTGGACAAACTTTTTTTTGTTGGAAAGATCTCGGCCAGTACAGCTCATTCTCATATTTGATTTTTCGATTTGAACAATTTTTGGTTCAACTTTGAGCCGTTCAAACAACCTGTCTCGCGATACTAACTTTTTAGTTAACAGTCTGATTTGAACAAACTTTTTTTTGTTCGAAACATCTTTTCAAGGATACTTCATTCCCGTATCTACATTTTCGATTTGAACAATTTTTCGTTCAACATTGAACCATTCAAACAAGCTGTCACCCCTAATAACTTTTGAGTGAACAGTCCAATTTAAACAAACTTTTTTTTGTTCGAAGCATCGGCAAGGATACTTTATTACCGTATTTAAGTTTTAAATTTGAACATTTTTGGTTCAACATTGAACCGTTCAAGCAACCTTTCCCCACCTAATAACTTTTAAGTGAACCGTCCGAATTGAATAAACTTTTTTTCGTTTGAAAGATCTCGGAGAGGCTCATTCCCATATTTCGCCTTTTGATTTGAACAATTTTTCGTTCAATATTGAACCGTTCAGAAAAAAAATTTAACATTAGCGCCTACGGGGAATTTAAGTTGAATGTTGATCCTGAACTTAAAGTTGGATTTCCTCCAAACTAACTACTAACTTTGTAAGAAAATGGTTTTGATAAATAATGTTTGTAAAGTACTTTTCTGATTAATCTTCTGTGAGGACTCTGATTCTGACTCCGACTCCGCAAACATGGCGGAAATGCAGGCTCAGAAAAAAAATGACTGACTGTGCAGACGATTTTTTGTTTATTTATTCATTTGTTTTATTTTATTTATTATTATTATTTTTTTAATTTTTTTGGCAGACGATTTTTTTTTTGCAACTAAAGTGTTTCATTCACGAGGGCATTTTGTTCTTTATTTATATTTAACAACTGGTAACGGATTAAAAGTGAAATTCGAGACATTTTATCAACAGACGAGTTTTTTTTTTTTTTTTCTTTCTTTGATAAAATGTGTTTTGATGTACTTTGTACTTTTTATTTTTTTTTTTTTTTGAAAACGATTGAGGAATTTTTCTACGGAAAAACTGTAACAGTTATATTCTTTAAAAGGTACGACAAAACTTTATTTTTTCATTTATTTACTTTTTATGTCTCTATTTCATCTGATGAGAGGGGTATATTTTGCTTTTAGAAATCAGCTTTAAGTGCTAAAAAGGTATGTTTGACATAATTTTAGTCTTAGATAATGAAGAGAATAATGATCAGATGCTAGAATGCCGATGTCGATGTACGGGAAAGTAGGCTCGTTTAGTTCTTGACAGAACTTCTTGTTTTTTTATGCACTGCTGTTGACGCTTTTCATTTGTTTTGTGGTTATCGAATTATTTTTCCTCATCTGTACGTTAACAAATCCAGGCATGTACTTTCTACCTAATTTGTGCTTTATTTACGTTGGTTTTTTACTTCAGTTATATTTTAGCCAAAACCTAATTTGATCATTTTTCTTCTAATTCTTTTGTTTGCAACTTTTTTCTTTTCTTCTGTGTGTTTTTTATTTGCTGAAATGAAGTAATCTTATTTTTTAGAGCTGTAGAGAATGACTGCAAAGAGGAATCAAACCAGGTGAATGACGATGAGAAGGAGAAGGAAGATATTCCTGAAGTATGATAATGCTGTTTTTTTCTATTATTTGACAGTATCATTGCTTTATCAAATTATTGAACTGAATTTTTTTTTAATTGTTGGAATTTTGTGACAGAGTCAAACTTTTCAATGGTCAACTGCATTATCTACATACCTCATAGCCATGACATTTTTTAATGTTATCAGTAACTCAGACCATGTTAAAAAAGTAAATATATTTTTTAAAAAAATTAAGCAAGTGCAGTTTACTTTTAATTTTACCCCTTATGGCTTTTGGGCCTTCACTCATTTGTTTTTATTTTTAGTAACAAAGTGTTTGTATAGATATCAATAGTTGTCCTGTGAATAATAGTTTATTTATTATCTGTTCTGATTGATACAAAATCATTGGCAAAATTTAAAAAAAAAAAAAAAAAGGCAATTGAACAAGTGACATTTTTTGAATTGAATTCTGGGAAAAAATGAAACAGTTTAAAACTGATGAAAAGCTTTTTTATTTTGTTTTGTTAATATACTCTTGCATGTATGTTATCATTCTTTCCTTTCTCCTTATGTTACTGCAGTAAATGTGCGAGCATTTTTTAAACGAAATATTGATTGCTAGCACTTTGTAACAAGTGGGATGAACATTTCTTGTCTTACAGGATGCAAATAACAAGATGAATGGGGACATACAACTGAATGGTGACATAGAAGACGAAGATGATGATGAAGACAGCTGTGATGATTCAGATTCTGAAGAAAAAAGCTCTACAGGTAACTAACTTACAATGCTTTAATTTGATAATTCAAAATACAGTCGACGCTGGCTATAACGACCACACATTATAAACACCATCCCATTATAACAGGATTCGCCAAAAACAGGGCCCAGGCCGAAAAAACCCACCCGGTTTTTTTCGGGCTTGGAAAACCCCACTATGATGGTAAAGTCGGCTTTTTCAAAATTTACTGCGTTTTAAAGACATTTATTTTAGAAACAAACTAATTATTATGAAGATTTTGATCATTTCTAAGCTTAGATATTGGTATCGACCAGTTTAGTTGTATAGTTTGTTACAACATTTAGTTTTGGTCAGTACGTGGTCCAGAGATTGCCATCTTCCTCTCCTCACAACTTATTAGGTGTTAGAAATAAAACTATGCTTGAATTTCACACTATTTGTTTCTTTGAATACTTGGAAGATCAAAATAATTGTTAACCTTTTGGAACCGGGCGGTACACATGTTTTACCATAAGTCTAGTTTAGGGGACGGGGTTGAAATTTTCACTCGAACCCTTTGGAGCCAGGGATTTTTTCAAGGTTTCGTACGTCTGGTACGACAGTTTATGCCTTCTCTTTTCAATGGAAAAGAAATCTGTGGTTAAACTGTCGCACTACCTGGGTCGAAAGAAAAATTTCTATATGAACAGCCCGGATCCAAAAGGTTAAAATCTATAAACTCATTCTAATATCAATGTAAAAAATTCAATATTACAATGCTGTTTCCAAATTGGAGGAGTAAGAAAATTTTTAGGAGGTCACAGTGACCTTTCTTCGGGACTGCCCCGATTCTATGAAAAGTAAAAGGAGGTGTATAATGTTTGAATAGAGAATGATATTAAAATAATTCTTTGAAAAGCCCAGGTGTTTAATCAAAAACCCGAAACACTTGGTATTTTGATCAAAAACCCAGGTGGTCTGGGTTTTTTCGAAAAAACCCAGATTATTTCAAATCCTACACTATAACGACCAGTAAGAAAAGCCCCAACCTTATCCCCATATACTCTATGTTAGTTTTCTTTCGGTACAATGACATTTTTTACTGTCCAATCCAATATAGCGACCAAATTCATCGGACACTACTTCCGTCATTTTTCCAAATAAAACATGTTTCCAAATTTTTACGTAAAGTGGCCTTTACTACTCAGGGGTCAATCTAGAGGGAAATTAGGGCCGTTAAAGGACCCTTCACAAAATTCAGTGACTCTAAAATGGACCTTTCACGAAAACCTTACACTTCGAAAACGGACTCTTCACAGAAGTCCGAGTTTAAAAAACGATCAGTAATATTTCTTGCCATAACTATTTTTCACAAAATTACGAATTAGTTTCCACAAATTCCAAACTATTTTTCACAAAATTCCAAAAAACAGAACCTTGGTCAAATATCATGGATTGACCCCCTCTACTGTTTACGGACAAAGTGCATGGAGTCTTCAGTATTCAACTTCGACAGGGTGAGGGGAAAAAAACTAATAAATCACCTTCAGATTAAGGGGGTTCTAACAACAGCTCCTAGTGTAAAAAAAGGTTTCTAATCCTATTAAGATTTTGAAATGTTTTTTTGCTAGGCAAAAAGTACTGGACGTCATCTATCATCTATAACTGAAAGGGAAAATTATGTGTTGCAAAAAGGCAAGCAACCGCTTCAGATTTTTTTTCAGAAAAGAAATGATTTATAAGGATGCAATAATTTTTGTTCCCATATTCTCAGATGAAAATTCTGTTCAATGTTTCGCTATAGTATTGTGCACTAATGTATTTTTTATTTTCAATGAAAAAAGTAATTTTTGCACTTAGTTGAAATCTTTTAAAATTCGCCCATTTTGATGAAAGTAATGAGCACGTAGAATGCATGTGTGTGTATTTTTAGAAATTTCTACCTCTTATAGCGATCATTCGTAATAGAGACCTTTTTCTGTGGGAGGGAGATTGTCGTTATATCAAGCTTCGACTCTACTGTAGTGGAGGATAATTTGAGATGATCGGAAAATAAACTTATCGCTTATTTGCTCGATTTCCTTTTTTTTTAATTTGGTGGAAGAGTTTGAATTTAAGTAATGCAAATATCTTTTCACAGAATCTTTTATTTAAGAGAAAACTATGATGACAACCAAAGGGAGATCTACAGGGGTCAATCTAAAAATAAATTAGGTCCATTACCAACCAAGGTTTTACAAAATTTAGAGACTTGAAAACAGACCCTTCACAAAAATCTGAAGCTCAAAAACGATCTATAATATTTTTAGCCGTAACTATTTTTCACAAAACTACCTATTACTTTTCACAAAATTACACATTATTTTGCACAAAATTCCGAAAACAGGACCCCGATGAAAAATCCTGGATTGACCCCTGGTTTAATGTGTTCTGAAAAAAGTTAACTGGGATGTTTTCACATTCTGACTATTTTAACTTACCTCATAAATTTCAAACATATTGTAATTTTAATAAATGTTAAAATGTTTAATTTTGAAGAGTTTTATTCCCATTTAATAATATTAATGAGAAAAACAAAGGGTTGAATTTATATTTTTTAATATTGCACAATTTGATAATTTGCAAATGTAGAGCAATTTTATTAAATTTTTAAACATTTTTGAAGAGAAATTTTTTCCAGTTTAATAAACAAAAGGAAGGGTTAAATTTATATTTTTGAATAATGCATAATTTCATAATTTGCAATAATTCCTCTTATCATAGATAATTTTTAGAACCATCAAGTCTTTTTTTTATGCCAGTGTTTCTTTCTTGCACTATTTTTTCAGAAGAAATGTAAGTAATTTTTTCCCAGGTACATTAATAAAATTTCAATGAATCATGTATGAATCCTGAACATTATGTCAAGTATAGTAATTTTCCCAGTAACGTTACTAGTCAATTTTAAAGGAAAACGCTAATGTAGTTTTATTTTATTCAGAAAACTACAGTGGAGATCTAGCCCAGTTGACCCATGATATTTCAATAAAGCAAAAGTTAATCGAAGCCTTGGAGCAAAGCCACGAGAGGCTGAGACAGCTGAGACATCAATATGAAGGAAAGCTTCAACAATTAGAACAGAAGATAAAAGATACTGAGAGCGAGAGAGATCGTGTTTTAGCCAACCTTAGCTGTAAGTTTTATTTTTGTTTTTGTTATTCTTATATTTAATACGCTTTTATTAGTTTCACGTGTGAGTTTGTTTGTTTGTATGGATGTATGTAAATCTGAATAAAAGATAAAATTCAGGTTCTTTACAAATGTTAGAGTTATACACTTAATAGTATTATAAATACTAAAGGCTAAACTATCTTATTACGTGTTGATATATTATAAGTGTTTCAGTTTGTGTGTATGTAACTCTGAATAAAAGATAAAAATTCAAGTTCTTTTTAAATATAAAAGTAACATATTTAATACTATTATTAATACTAAAGCCTAAACTATATTACATGTGTTGATGTATTATAAGTTCATGTAAACTTAGCGGATATTTAATAGTTTTGAAAATCAGAGGAAAATCAGTTAGATTCATGAAATATAGTTAAACCTTTACTATTAATGATAGTACTAATTACATTATACTTTATACTATCCTGCAATTTATAAGATAGTTTGATTAACTTTAAAATCATATTTTTTAGTTTTTTCAAACTATATTTAATTACTGTTTTTGGTTTAGTTATTCTAATTTTTTATGTGAAGCATTCTTCAAAATATCGCCCATTGATATTAGGACAATTCTAAAGAATTATGAAATAAGTGCTTTACTTTAGCCTGTACTGTCTTTCTAATACGCTTTTATTAGTTTCATATGTGGGTTTGTATGTATGCATGTAACTCTGAATAAAATATAAAATTCACATTCTCTACAAATGTAAAAGTAACATATTTAATACTTATATTAATACTAAAGGTTAAACTATATTACGTGTTGATGTAGGAGTATTATACGTGTTTCTGTAGTTTGTGTGTATGTAACTCTGAATAAAAGATAAAATTCATGTTCTTTGAAAATATAAAAGTAATGTAGTTAATTGTATTTAATACTATTATTAATACTAAAGGCTAAATTTTATTGTAAAGCGTATTTTTTAGTTTTTAATACACTTTTATTAGTTTCACATGTGGGTTTGTTTCTATAACTCTGAATAAAAGATAACGTCCACGTTCTTTACAAAAATAAAAGTAATATATTTAATACTATTGTTAATACTAAAGGCTAAACTATATTACATGTTGATGTATTATAAGTGCATGTGAACTTTGCGGATATTCAATAGTTTTGAAGATCTTTTTAGTTTGATAAACTCTAAAAGTGTATTTTTTAGTTTTTTAAACTAGATCTAGGATTATTTTAAACTATATTTTGATTATTTCATGTTTAATTTAATTTCCAATTTTCATAATATTCAAATGCATTTTTAGCTAAAAGAGGCAATAAATCAGAAGAGAAAGTTAAAAAGGTCAAAGAAGATTTCGAGAAGAAATTGAATTCTCTGCAAAGCGAGTTGAAGAAAATGCAAGTTTTGAAAAAGGAGCACGTCAAAGCGATGAGGAATCAAGCTCAGGCGGAAAGGCAAGTGCTGCAGCTGAAGAGTGAAGTAACCGAAATGAAAAAAACGAAGGTAAATGAAAATTAATATTAAGTTAAGGAACAAGTGATTGAAATATGTATTTCTACTTTCTTCGGTATGTAATATTCACAAGAAAGTACAGTACCCACCGCTTATTGAAACCACATTTGTCTTGATGACATTTGGTTTTATAAAGGGGCTGATTTTATAAACCGGCATACCTACACTTAAAGAAAAAGTTTTTAAAGATCACTTATCGGAACAATAAATAAATTACTGTATTTCTATACATTTTAAAAGTTTCAAAATACAGTCAACTGAATAAGATTTACATTTTTATTTGCAGACGGGTCTTAAAGTACTGCCGTATACATATTTGATTAACGGAAATTGTATATACATTAAGGAGTGCTAATTTGGCATGCATTTTTCCATCTTCCAGGACTCTTCCACCTCTTGGTGCTACATAACTTTGTAATTTATTAAGTCTGCAGCAATTTTCAACATAATTATAACTATAGTTTTCAAATTTTTAACATGCGCTTTCCAAATACTTAATTTTATAAAACAGCAATACTGATTTTATTAAAGGAAAGTTTTAACATGTTTTGATATTGTAAGGATTCGATTCCTGCAGATTTGATTTTAAAAAGCAGCTGTTTTTATAATCCAGTGATTTTATTTGTGGCAGTTACTATATTGGGATTCATGAAAATTTTCGAATTTCGATGGATTTGCACGTTTTGAGGTGTACCGAGTCCATTTCGAACCATTTTTGGAAAATGTCTGGCTGAGTGTGTGACCGTTTTTTTTTTTTTTTTTTGCTTCGCTCTAGAGCAAAAACTACTGCATGAAATCCAACACAACTTGGTTCACATATGTGACCCCATGTGAACTGGTGCCCATTAGGTTGCGGTGCAAATTCCTCCTAGGGGATGGAGCAATTGAACGTTTTCTGCACTTTGGCTGACTGCTATATCTCAGAAAATAACTGGCAGAATGAAACAAAAATTGTTCCTTAGGTAGACCCAATTGGGTACAGGTGCTGATTTAATTGTGGTGTCACTGTCTCAAAGGGGCTTTAAGCAATTGAACGTTTTTCTCATTAATTGTGACTGCTATATCTTGAAAAGTAATGAACGGAATCAAACAAAAGTTGATTCGCAGGTAGACCTTAGAGAATACAAGAAGTGATTAAATTTTGGCGTTATCAGCAGTTTTACAATTGATCGTTCTTTTTTATCATTGCAACTGTAACTGTATATTTCAAGATATATTGCTGCGATTCAAATGAAATTTGAAATTACAGTGAACCTACATGGGAACAATTTCCGATTCAATTTTGGATTTGAGATTTTTCCATTTAATTAAAACAACAATGTGCAAGGTAAATCCCATTAAAGTGTCTCTTTTGCGCAAGTTCATAGTTGGCAAAATATCGGAAAAATTTCAAGGGTTTAAAATTTTATCTGTTGCTAGCTGCTATTTGTTAACAAATATGTTTTGTAATTAATTTAAGCAGGGCTTGTTTTATGGTAATCTTATTTAAATAGATATCTCCCTAGATTTTGATCACGCATGTTAAGGAAACACATTTTTTGCCCAGACATTGGCGCCAAATTTTGACGCCAATGAATTAAGATCGTCTATTTAAAATCAAAGACAACTTCCCGTTTTGGAGGCTGTGAGAATTTTGTAGTAGCCATTGAATGAGCGATTGGATTGAATAAGTCATGAGAGAGATATAGAAGAAAGTTTTGTGATGACCACAATACACTAGTTTTTCTTTACCTTAAATTTATTTAAAAACAAGGAATATGTATGATGCAAGGCAGTAGTTCTCAACCTTTTCTCTTTTGAGCCATTTTGTTCCATTTCTTTTATTTTAACTGAACTTTTTGTTATTTTGATTCGTCTTTATTTTATTTTATGGCTGAACTTTATACCCTAGCTTCATTTAAATTTTTCTAACTTTCGTGTTTAGTTTATAAAATATAGTAAAAATCTTTTTGAAAAAAATAGAATTGACTTCAGAACATCGATCGGCAACAGCTCTAAAAATTATTCTTTTACAGGTTTATTCGGTTAAAAGCTAACCGCTTGTCTTTCAGTTTTATAACTTGTCTGATGATTGTTTTCTTGGTGATCTGACTTTTTATTTTAACGTTTCAACCACACGATAGGTAAGGCTGATCAACAAGATGAAAGAAGACACCCAGAGGCATCTGAAAGCTGAACAGACTAGAAACAAAGAGATTGCTCAACTGAAGAAGCAGAGCCGTCTGAAAGAGAATCAAATTCGATCCCTGGAGGCTGAGAAGCGTCTGAAGGAGAACGTTTTGAAGAGGAAGCAAGAGGAACTCATCGCACTGAGGAAGTCTTCCAAGCCCATGTCAGATCGTGTCGCTGGCAGAGTGCCCCAAAACAAGGACATGAGTATGATTAAAATTAATTTCAGTTTCTGTTCGTTCTTAAATTGAATCGGTGAGTGCATAAACAACGTCAGTCCAGAACTTCAAATTGTTTTCAGGAGAGAAAAAAAAGGTCTTAATTAGGGATGCACCGATAAGCAAATTGGCCGATTACCGATTAATCGGCTGTTGATAATCGGCCGATTAATAATAAGGATGATTGGTTTTCTACTACCAATTTCACCATCACTGTTTTTTTCTCTCTTACACAATAACAAGTTTTAAAATAATAAGTAATTTATTTCTGAGAATTTTTTTTTTTCCCATTTTTCTAGTTTTCACAAAATAATTTCAATATTTTATCAAAATTCTCAGAACCAATTTTCATATTGTTGTCAATAATATTATTAACACATTGTTAGTTATGTTAATTGGACATAAAAATTCAAAAAAAAAAGGGGGGGGGAGGGGGTATCTGTGGTGAGCACTCCAGTTTAGGAGTACTTTAAATTCATATTTTTCAATAATTAGCTGCAATTTAATTCAAGACATTTATTCTTTGAAAATTAGAGGTTATAAAAGCACTGTGCTAAGGAGAACACTATCGCCACATGAAAAATGTTGCAACATTGTCTGTATTTATTCAAAGCAGGAGAATTCATTAAAAAAAACTTTATGTCAACTGTGAGGATTATTCATTACAGTTTCTTAATGAAAGTATACTTTAAAGAATAAATTTTGAAAAATATTTTTTTCGGCCGATTAATCTGCCCAAGTTTGCCGATTATTAATAATCGGCAAAGTGGCCGATTATGGCCGATTAATCGGTACTGCGGATTAATCGGTGCATTCCTAGTCTTAATTCTAGCATTGTTTCTACGGTCAATGTTCAACCGACAGGCCCCGTATCTTTCGAATTAGTAACCTGACTGACGTGATTTTTGACCTCAGCACGCATCTTGCCTCCCACAGTTTGTTTCCACAGAAAAGGAATTTTCGAATTTTTGTGACTGATGTTGTTTTTGCACTCACCGATTCAATTTGTCATGCTATTAATAGCAGTGGTTGGAAAAACTGCTTTTCTTTTGTAGCGAACTACAACTACTTTGTTATAAATGTAGTTACCTACAACTACTTTTTTTAATGTAGCGACTACAAACTACTTTTGAATTGTAGTCGCTATTTCGCTACTTTTTAAAAAATAAATAAATAAAAAGCATGCACCGTTTGAGGACTGACCGAAAAGATTCGGAAAAAGGTTTATATTAATAAATTAACTCATTTGAATATGGAATAAAACTAGAAATTGTCTTTGAATTTATTTGTTACTTTTCCTTTTTGTTCTTTTCTTTTTTTGCTAAAATTTGTCCTTTTTAGATTTTTTTTTACAATTTTTACGAATATTCGCCTAAACAAAGGATTCGAAAGTTGAAAAATTGAAAGAATTCAACCTTCACTTTTTTTTTTTAATTTCTTGCTAGGGAATATTTAGGAACATGAAAATTATTTCAAGAAATATAAAAATTATGATACCAAATAAGCCAATGACATCAACAGATAGAATGTATTTTGTCAAAATGATGAATCTAAAGATTAGTTCATATTTTTACGATTCTTATTCCTTATTGCGTCCGCTGCTGTACTCGTGCAAGATTTGCACCAGTCAGAGTCAATTGAACCTTGTTTTTTTCCTTCGTTTTCTTTTTTTTTTTTTTCATTTATTTATTTTTAATTTAATAGTAGTTTCCAGAAATCGCTGCAAACTACTATTTTTCTGTATCACGCTACTCACTACTCTACTTTTTTTTTTTTAAGTAGTGCGCTACACTATAAACTCTTAAAAAATGTAGCTACTACAGTAGTTTCGCTACTTGTAGCGCGCTACTTCCGACCACTGATTAATAGTCTAAGAACCAGCAACGTTTTCGAGTATCAATTTTAAGACGTCTGGCTCTTTCATATATCTTTCCCTATGCTCTTCCTAGCAGTATACGGGGAGTCTGGCGGCCAAGAGTGGTTGCGTCTTTTACTGCACATTACATTTTTGCTGATAAAAATAGTGATTTTTCAACCATTTTGGGGCAATGAGAATCCTAAACCTGTCGTAAGTGTCATGTAATATATCGATGGAAAGCTCTATTTCTTGCCTTCACGATGGCTTTTGAATTTTTATTCTAATATAATTAAAAAAGAAGTTGCATGTGAAAACTTGTTTGAAAAAATGCAATCAATATCTAGTGATCCCAAATCTGCTCCAATTGCATTGATGTGTGTCGCCAAATACCACCTGAACCAACGCTTTCATTGTGAAAATTGGAGGTTTATTACTAATTTATTTTTGAAATCTTTGGCAGAAGTGTACTTTTATGTCTGTTTTGGTCTCGATGTTTTAAAACCGTAGCTTTAAAACTTTAGCTTTCAAACAATTTCTCAGTAGTCTACCTTGCTCTAATTCATATTTTTTCGTATTATTTTTAATCAAAACTAAGAAATTACTTTTTAAAACAACATTGATTCTGAAAATCTTGATAAAATTTGAAAACTAGTGGATTTGTTTTAATTTTTTTATGCTAAAAAGATAATTTTGATTTAGTTGTCATTCTTAACATTTATTTAATGGAGTACTATTTGTGTAGTTTTATTCATCTAAGAAAAATAAGTGAGAAATTAAAAAAAAATTCCGTAAAATTCCAAAACGGATGTTCAAAACAAATTTTCTTGTTTTTATGCTATGAGCTGCATATTTGACCTTTAAACTGGTGGCAACGACTCCTCTCTTGTGTGCTGATTTTGAATTAGCTTAATAAATCCTTCCTTAATAAAATGTCTGCTTCGTGCTGTCATAATGGTCAACTTGTCTGATTCTATAATTTCTGCGAAACACTAAAAGAATGTTTTTATTTTAGCTTATGTCATTAATAGAAGAGATCCTTATTTTTCTCCAAAAGTTGCAAAATCCAGGTGGCAAAAAGTTGAAAAATGTGTAAGTTTTAATTTCTTGTCAATTATTGTTAATAATTGTTTCAAAAATTTGATTAATTTTACTTCGCAGAATTCTGTATGACGACCAAGTATCCCAATGGCTTGGTTTTAAAAATCGAGTTGTAGTCTCAGATCGAAAAGTTCTGCTAAACATGGCATTTTAACCAGTTAAAACGTGTAAATAAGAAGAAAAAAAAATTGCTTTATTGAAAAAAAATTTTTTTTTTCTACTCTCTGCTGGTAATTAGTGTATGAACTTTTTTTGCTGGAAGCAATCGTGACTTCGAAAGCTGACTCTGGGTGTACATTGTGCTGCGGGAAGATTATTTTCAAGTTTTCGTTAACAGTTATGTTACTAAGAGATGTATTATGCTTATTTTGCTTAGGCACTTTTGTATGTAAAATAAATTTTGTAATTAACTGTTTTCATAAAACGCATTTTTTCTCTGTTGATAAAATGAATTTTTTTCTTACATGTCTGTCAGAAAGTTCTAATAAGATTCTTGTGTGTATTCTTAAAAGTATAATTTGTTAATATACATTTTATTTTCCAAATTTAGATTAACCAGTTGGCAATAGGCAAGCAGAGCATTAGCTGCACAGAGAATGATATGAACCGTTACTTAGCAGTATGTACATTTTCCATTACTATGCCTTTTTTTTTTTTTTTTGCCACATATTAAAAGAACCTTTTTTCCCCCGAAGCGGAATGCTGTTAAATTTGGGATTGTCCATCTCAGAACAGACATTTGAACTGTAGTACAATTCTGGTGAAATGTGAGAGAAAATTCTAAAATAAATTTTCTGCAGGAAAGACAGATTTTCTGCGATTAGTTTTAATTTCTAAAGATATACTTTTGCTGAAATTCAGCACAATTTCTGCAGATTTTCTTCAAATTTTTTTGCAAATCATGCTTTACTGGGCAGAAAATCAAGATGTTGAAGTTTTTATTGCTTTTGCAGAAACTTCAGATTTACTTCAAGCGGGACAAAATCTGTAGAATTTGCTCAAAATTACTTGTTTAGTTAAAAGGATATTTGCAGAAAATCTGCAGAAATCCTACAGATTTATCTTTGGCTCTAGGCATTATTTTAGGGGTGAGTTCTTAGGGTTCAATGCCCCAAAATGTTTAAAAACCATTCCAAAAAATACTTTTAATATTTTTTTTTTTCTGAAAAAATTGTTACTACTATTTTATTTTTTATTTTTCAATTTCATTTAAAAAATAAATTATTATTGGATGGTTACAAAAATTGAGTGTCTTATCCGCAATATTTACTTTCATTGTAGTCTTCCAAAACCATCCATGTGTTTGCCTTCAAATTTGGAACACCCCTAAAAAAAACACAGCAAATTTGAAAGTGCCAAAGCTATATTTAACGCATTTTTTAAGTGTTATAAAATACACAAATTTCGGAAGAATAAAATACTTGGAATGTGTGCTTATATTAGTAAAAAAAAAAAACTATCTTTTTGATTGATTAAAAGACATCAAATATTTAACAGGGGGGAAGCAGGGGCGATTGTGGTCCGGTATTTTCATGATCGGTTCTAGTATTTTTCATGATCGAAAATACCGATCGAATAAAATATTTTTAATAATACTTTTATTTTCCCACCTCCGATTTTTTTTTTTTTGCTTTTTCGACTTTTCGATGATTATACCAATAATTAATAATAATATTCATCGAATAGGAATGTTAAGATGCCATTCTAATTGTTTTTACTTTAAAAAATAAATTATTTTACTTTCATTTTTTTTTTTTTTTTTTTTTGATTTTGAGGCCTTCAATTAAAAAAAAAATGCAATCCTTTTGCATCCGATATGAGAATCGAATTTTTCTCATTTTTGATGCTTTTTACTCTTAGTTAGGAGACAATTAAATGAAATATATTTTTATTAAAATTAAAAAAAATTAAAATTTTAATAAATTCTGCGAAATTCTGTCTTTTATGAAAATCAAAATGTCATTCTGATTTAATTTTATTTTGCTTCAATTATGTGGATAGTAAAAATAATATGGTTATCGTAGAGCTTTTGATTATAAATCTGAAGTAAGTTTATTTGAATTCTTTTATATGCCATTTTCATACTTTTAACGCCTTAATTTTGAAAATTGCGATCTCTTTGTGCATCCGCTGTGAGAATGATATATTTCGCATTTTCGATGCTTGCTATTCCTTGTTGAAAGACAAACAAATAACATTTCTTTTTATTTTGATCAAATCATTAAAATAAAAGTTTTAAACAAAATTCCATGCTCTTTTAGAGTGTCAAATGCCAAAAACTCAAATGCTGAATCTGTGGCTGAATTTTATTTTTGTTTCAACTATTTAAGTTTTTTAACACATACATAATATCTTTAAATAGTATTTTACTTCAGTATTAACAAATATGAAATCTTTGACTCAAGTCATATTGAACTGATTAGGAGATTTATGGGTACTGCATCTAGATCAATTCTTTTCCATATTTTCAGTAACAAATCCAACTTTTCATTACTTCATAAATATTTTTGCACAACAAACAGTAATTCTGTTAGACTTTTGCATTCTCCTTAAAATATTTTTTTGGAGATAATTTGTTAACACCAGCTCAAACGTAACTTTATTACTCATTTACGATTCAATTAAATGCATGCACAATATTTTGACTAAAAACTATTTGAAACTATTCGAATATATGAAATGTGTTAGTTTATGAAAGGAAATTAATTATTATGTATGTATAATTATAAAATTAGTTGTGCTTAAGTAATAGGAGCCTTGGTTTTGAAAAAAACCCCCCCCCCCACACACACACATTTTCTCTTTAAAACTTTCAGGTATTTTTTTATGAACTCACAATCACCCCTGGGTAAGTTATGCTACCTTCTCATCAGATGTTTTCTTTCATTGAAAATATACGTGATTTCACTTCTTTCTTTTTTCATTCTTTATGTTAAAGCTCTTTGAACACATGTTGCATAAAACAGCAATGGAATATAGAATATGAAATCAAATTTTATTGATCACAAATAGTTTTTACGAAAAGTGTTTGGTAAAACCCTCCCCAAACAAAAGTCCATTTACGGCCCGCTTTGTTTGTTTGACATTTGTTTTATACCCCTCGAAGACGAATCCGTAAATGATTAGCTATATTAGGCAAACAATTTTCAATCAGTGTCTTTGCGTAGCCATTATTGTTTTTTTCCATTATTGTTTCCTCAAAACGATTCAATCTTCAAAATGTTATGAATAATTATTTATAAACATTTCTGATCAAACCTCACCAATATCGAACAAAAATTGAGCCTTCAGCAGTAAAAAGTAAATGTAAAGTTACAAAAAGGTATCGCAGGCCGTGTAAACGAAGTCAAAGCTCCTGCTTCTGTTTGGAACCAAATGTGCTATTTTGTTTATTAACATTTTCTGACAAAATCAAAGTTTTGTTACCAGTTTTTTCCCCTAGCAAATCTATTTTCCTCCTGCAGCTGTCTGTTTTTGAGTATCTGTTACCATTTTCATTTTGTTTTGAATTAAAACACTACACCTACCGCTGATTATTTTTTACCCTCTATTATTTTATCAATGTTTTTCCGTGCATAAAATATTAAATAAAATTTTGTGATCAAATAAAGTGAAAAAAAAAAACAGTAACATTGATAGGCAACTTTTCCCAAAAGTTGATTCACCTAACCACCTGAAGGAGGCCTAAGTTAATTTGTATTCAACTTTAAATAGCCTTGTGTTATATTATCAGTTTCTAAGGTGTATAATGAATTTATAGATCGTTTGAATTTATGTATAAACGTTTACTATAAACAGGCCCGTCATTTAAGGGGGGGGGCAAGGAGGTCAATTGCCCCCTCCTAAATTTTTGAAATCAATATATTTACATATAAGTGGGCGTAGTTTTTGATGTTTTCTGGTGAAATCGTATAGTGTTTTTACCCTTTGCTCACCCCCCCCCCCCCCGGAAAACTTGAAATGACGTCACTGACTATAAAGTACATTTAATCGAAAGATGAATACTATTTTTTTTAAATATGTATTTACTATCGATTTTTTTAATTTAGTTCATTTATTTCTTTTTTACAGGAAAGAGAACGGTTGACTCGAAGATTAGAAGATTTGAAGCAGAAAAGAAATAAAGCGATTTCAGAAAATAAAGTGAGTCATCAGACTTCATTTTATTTTTATTTTTTTATTTCGTGAGTTCTGAACAGAGAATGGTAATTTTGTCACCCATATCAACTATTTTCTTTTTGTAGAGTCCAGATATTATTCAAGATTATGATGACAACATAGAAACGTTAAAAGCAACTATAGACTATTGTCAAGAAAATATTGCTGAGTGCCAGTCTACCATTGTACAAATGGAAGAGGCTAAGGCAAGCTAGTTTTCTACTCTAATTTTCTTATATTTTATGTATAATGTATTATACATGTCTTAGTAACAAGAAAGCATATGTCAACAGTCACAATCACAAAACCGAAACCTTTCCATTATGAAAATGAGTCCTATGATTTTTTAAACATCTTCATTATATTACATATGTTATTCATTTTTCTTCCTTTAAAGCCGTTTATTTCCCGAAAAATAGTATAAAACATTTCTGATTTGTCTTAGAAATTTTTCCCAGCTACGATTGCCTATTGTCACTTAAGAGAAAAAACTTGCCACTTTTTAAAAGAAAAATTTCACACCAAAATGTTGTAGATTTTTTTTAACTGCAAAAAGTGCGTCTTTTTTTCCGTGCTGGTCCTGCAGAGGCTCAATTTACGAAATCCCTACTTGTGTTTAAGACATCTCTTTTTCATTCAAACTTTTGTCACCGAATTATTTTCTTATTTGAAAGGTTTTACCTTCCAGTTGATCCTATGATCTCGTTGTCCGGGTTCGATAACGGGAACCTGCAGAAATCGATCGAAATCTAAATCGTAATCACAGTAATCGTAATAATGACAATTTTAAATGAAGGCTTCGCTGGATTACATTCAATGAAATTCATTTCTGTGGTCTTTTTGAAATTTTTTAGTGTAGGCATTAATTATTGCACAGTAGTATTGTCGCATAGTAGATGAAACGTAAGGATGCACCCACGTCTTTCATTAAAATGACGCACATGGTTTCAGATTGCTGCAATTCTAGAGGACCGGATTGTTAAATTACGAAATTTTTCGGTACTTTTCCATTATGCTTCCTTGACAAATTGTTAGAGCAACTTGGCAGCTTTGAATACCTATAAATGCTAATGAAGTGTGTATTGAAATGCTAGAAAGTGCTCTCTCTCTAGCACTCTAGCACATTCCTCTATATAAAATAAACTAGCTGATGTGCCCGGCGTCGCATGGGTTAAAATGCAACATGCCAAATCCAAGAAAATATATGACTTTCAACTAAGCCCAGTAGAAACATACTTCTCAAATGTATTTTTTGTGACCATGTGGTAGATTAACTGTGTGTGAAGGAGAAGCTGAAATTAAACTTAAATGCATTAATTTATTTGTGTAATTTTCTAAAAAATCACTTTTTATTTTCTAACTGTTGCATGAATCAATTTTCTGTTTATTTAACCTGGTATTGATTATTGCCATAGATGAATATAAAAATCCTAAGAAAGCAATAAAATTCATACTTACTCCAGAGAAGCCTTGATTCAAAATTTTCATCATGATTACTGTTAATGTTGTTGCGAGGCAACCAAATTTTGCAACAATGGGTTGAAAATTTAATCATTTAATGGGGAAATGACATGAAATTTACTATTTTCCATAATAACTTTTTTAAACTATGCTTTTTAGAAATAAATTATAGCTTATCCTGCTCCCTCTTACTAACTGTAGCTATCTACGGTGAAAAAATAGTTAAAATCGGTCCAGTAGTTTGGAAGATTACCCCGGACATACATACAAAAAGTAGTCATTTATATATGTATATTAAATGCCTCAACAGCAGTGCACAAAAAATGAGTGAAACTGTTTTCTTTCTTACAGTTTCCATGGAAACGTCGGAAAATTTCTAAACTTGATACTCATATTTCAAATTAACAGAGTATAGTGATTACAACAGTTTCCTTTTTTTATAATTTTAATCGAATAAATCTCATCTTCCCACCCCCAGGAAAAATTTACCAAAAACTTGAAGGCCCTCTATATGTCTCTGAAAGTGTTTTATTATTGCCCAGATTTTTTAATATGCTTTTATTAGTTTCACATGTGTGTTTGTTTGTTTGTATGTATGTATGCAACTCTGAATAAAAGATAAAATTCACGTTCTTTACAAATATAAAAGTAATTTATTTAATACTTCTAAAGGCTAAACTATATCACATGTTGATGCATTATAAGTGCATGTAAACTTAGCGGATATTCAAAAGTATTGTTTGACTAGCTCTAAACCCTTTTACAGTTGATCAAACTTACCTTTTTTTACTTTGATTAATTCTAAAAGCGTATTTTTTAGTTTTTTAAAACTATATTTAAATTATTTATTTCTTTTTCCAATCACAGCTGGATGTTGATTTACTCGACATTGAACAGTTTGTGTCCAGTCTTCCTGTTCAAGAATCAAGATATTTATTGGCTAAAGCCCTGAATATGGCCATTAATCAAGTATGTCTGTTATCATCTTTCTTCGTTTATCTATTTTTATGGACTTATTTTGTACCGTTGATGTTTTGTAAACAGTACTGATGTACTGAAAATCGTACCTTCATTTATTTATGTGTATTTTTCAGACAATTCAAGTATTCCAAAAGGATGCGGCCATGAAGGAAGTGAATGCAAAATTGGATCAATCGGCCAATAACAACGCGATGCACATGCAGCTCCTGGAGCAGCTTGTGAAGAATGGCGAAACCGAACTCATCGACTTTATTATGGATGAAGATCCGGGTATCTATCGGTTCTTATCTTCAACAGTGATCGAAACAGCTTTGAGTTTTTTCTTAACTTTGAAGCACAGCAAGTGTTTCTAAACTAGGCTACTTGTATTAAAAACTAGCTACTTGGCCCGGCTCTGCGCGGGATCTATCTTGAGGAAAAATGTCATGTCAAGTTACGCGTGTGTCTAAATGTTCCGATTAAATTAAAGTCGATAGTTTGCTAGAACGCAGTACGAAAAATGAATCAATCGCCAAAAATTTTTTAAATCCATCCGTTACAGGAAAAACCTAAAGCAAAAGCAGAAATTTTATTTGTTTATGTTCAAAAAAATGGCAACACCTTTTTCTCGTTAATTATTTATTTCACCCTATTTAATTTCTTTCACCCTCGTGCATATAATTTAAAATGTATATTTTCAAATACCCATATCTTTCTTCAGGGTGGAGATAGCGATTAGTGGTTTTGAAAACCTTTGGAAGGAAACTTTCCTGAAAGGTATTTTTTGCGTTATTTCGAATGAGACCAAGATCGAGAAGATCCGATAAGTATTGCGCTAGATGGAGCCATTTTGAAGTTCTTTATTCGAAATTTGAACGGATCGGTACTTTTTTCCCGCTCAAAAACCACCCTATGATCCTTCCCGGGTGCCCAAGTATCTCCCTGCCAAATTTCGTCCAGATCCGAAGTAAACTGTGGATTTGTATAAGGTGCACACACACATAAACATACATATTCTTTGTTTTATCTACTTATATTAAAAACTGAGTATCTATCTATCTATCTATCTATCTATCTATCTATGTCATGCGTCTTTCTCCTGAACGCCAATGAACAGAAAGTCGAACCAGGTACCAATAGATTGGTAATTTTTCAGGCTTCATTAGTTTTAATTTATATAATTGTACGATTTTAATTGACAAAGATATCAATTAATAAGTAGTCAAATTTAAAGCGATTTGACCTACATGATTAAATATGAAATCCATTGTTACAAAACGTGGTTGCTATGAAACGGTAATAATAATGATTATGAGAATTTTGAATGAAGGCCCCCAGAACTGTGTAAGCAGTTCTGGGGGTCCATTCCACAAAAGCTTTTGTCAGACGTCTGTGCATCCACCAGCTCACAATTTTTTGCATTGAAAAGGCATTCCTTGTAACGCCGAAACGCGTGTCTGCAGTATTCCTGTGCATTTGTGCTTTTAACAACGATGTATGAGGGATTGAGATCAAATATGATGAAACTAAGTGACACCATCTGTTGTCTTGAGGTTCTGTAATCACCCTGATTATGAGTTTCATGTTTAATGTTTCAAATCCTTTTCTTGAATTATTGTGTTCTATTTGTTACATTTCATTGCTTAAAAATATTGTTTTGATAGAATATTACAATGTATTGTAACGAGTCCGTATCACCTTCAACTTTCTTAAATGAGCATTCCAATCTTGAGGAAATAACTATAAATTTATTTAAAAGTATGTACACTTATTTACAATAGGAGCAGGAAACAATTGCTAAACATCCAGCAATTAGGTAGCAAAACAGTACACTGTACTCTCAACAGTAACTCAGCACCACGTATCTAACGTGAACAGTAATTAAGAAATTACAAAAGCCAAACTTCGCCCAAGCGAACAAAAACGAGCCTCTCAGAAAATCCAATCTGAGAAAAACTGACTGACTGTGTTCAAGGCCAGCTATTTATACTCGAGAACGAAATTACGACAATATTCTAGCAAAATCCCGGAGTGTTCGTTCATTCACAAACTTACATAATCCATTCAAAAATTCTAGTGATAAAAAGAAAAACGCGAAAATGTCTTCATGCTTATTAAAGTTAGGGCAAGTGTAAAAACTACAAAGTGTTACAGGGCCGGTATACAAATGATAAAAGTGATATCTTCAGATACTTTTGCAACATGTCGTCAGATAAAACCAAAACTAGTGAAAATGATGCAAGGCAGGAAAAACAACAACTATTTACAAGATTTGTAATAGTATGTTTTTTTTTTCTATCCCCAGTGTCCGAAAGTCTTCCCAGTTCCAGGTCCAGTTCACCTGTTGATAGGTAAACTGCTGTTCCATGTACATTATTTCATTATTATTATTAACCTTTTGGATCCGGGCTGTTCATATAGAAATTTTTCTTTCGACCCAGGTAGTTCGGCAGTTTAACCACAGAATCCTTTTCCATTGAGAAGAGAAGGTATAAACTGTCGTACGGGACGTATGTAACCTTGAAAAAATCCCCAGCTCCAAAGAGTTTGAGTGAAAATTTCAACCCCGTCCTCTAAACTAGACGAGACTTATGGTACAACATGTGTACCGCCCGGCTCCTAAAGGTTAAAAATAGTTTAGTTATTTTAAATTGAACTTTATTTGCTTACACATTGTTGTTGTTCAATTTTGCCTTCTAAGTTTAGTATCTCTTACAATTTAATAGAAAAAATTGTTTTAAGTTTCTCAATGTGGTAATGGGCTACTAACTTGCAGCCTCTGTAAAAATGATAAATGTGGAAACTGGCTGTTTCTAAATTCTGTTGTGTATGCTGGTGTTGAAGCAGAAAACTCGCAACCGCACTTTTTAACAAAATTGAGTTATCGCCACCAGGTGGCTCTTTGTGACGTATTTTGCCAAAACACAAAATTATATGGTCATTTGAGGACGGGAAATATTTTTAAAACAATTCTGAAAAAGTTTCATCTGAATCAAATACATGGTGGCGCAACACTTTAACCCATTAATGCCTAGCGTCCCTTTTTACGGACGGTCCAAAAAAGGGTCTGAATTTCCTCAAAATGAACCAAATTTCAACCAAATAATAGTGTCCAATTAGTACCTCGGTATTGTTTCGATTCGTTATCAACAGATTGCAGCACATGACCATTGTAAAGTGTGTTCTGTAGCCGTTTTAATAGGATCTTTATCAAAAATCACATCGTTCACAAACTCAAGAAAAAAGCTAAGTTTTCAAAGTTATTCCCAGCTTCCCAGTTTATGTTCATTGCTGATTTTATTTCTTCTTATAAATTGTCTTTTTAAATATTATATTGTAGGTGGAAAAAACAATTTATTAAAAAAAGTATGTACCCTCTGGGGTCTGTCGTAACTTTTAAGGGACGATTTTTCTTTCCTTAATAAAAAAAATTATTTTTAACATAGTATTTTTTAAATTATGTTTCCTGTTCCTTAAACACTGTTTGTAATCAGTATACAAAATATCTTTGGAAAAAAAAAATGTCAGGCATTAATGGGGTAAAGAGTTTTATCCCAGTTTGAGCTCTACTGCAGATACCACTTTTTGTGCTTAGCACAGCAGTATGGTGAAGGAGAAATGGTCTCAGTAGAAACTAGGAAACATAACTGAAATAAGAAAAGAATCAAGAAAACAGGTGTAGGGAAAAATGTGTTTTCCTAGTGCTATCGTAAGTGGAGGGACATTGCCTCCTGTAAAAATAAAGTTTGGATGAATTATTAGTAAACAGTGAGCGGTTTTGTGTCAATATTGTTTTTTTTTTTTTGCATTGCTCATTTATCTTAACCGTTTGCCTGATTATCCCAAGTTATCTCGGGCTCGTATGAGTTGCAGGTAATTATTATCCCGAGAGAACTCGGGTGACACTTCATGATTTTACACCTGTAAAATATTAAGAATTCAACTTGAAACCTGCATCTTTTGTTTTTTTCACTTCCTTGTATATAAAAATCAAATTAAAATATTGTGATTAATTTGATATTTTTTTTTTTCAAAAAAATTTGTAAGGGAAGTGTTTAAAATGTTTTTGATTAATAGGAGATGGGATAGGAAATGAAACTCTTCTAACTAGTCTTATAGTTTAAGGGCCTTCATTTTGCCATCAGTGTTTCTTTCGGGCATCTCTCCGAGAGGGCTTCACATTTCAATAAATCTGCATAATTTTATGCAGCCCTACACTATCCTCATCAAGATGGCTTTTTACCTTCTTCAAGCATAATATGCTCCATAATGAAGTTCACATCATATAGATGAAAATATTTTTCATTTGCTGATGTCGTGCATGATGATTGTTAATTTTCTTGATGAAACATTTTCTGTGATAAACTTTTATGCTATTAAGGTGTCTGAAACCTAATGACTGCCTCAAATTCAAAATTGAATTCTCATAAATCAGTTCAAATGTTTTGATTTTTCAGTGAAATCTGCAAATTCACAGTTTTTTTTTTATAACTGGTAGTTATTGAATTAATTTTAAGTCTCCTTTTCACAATATTGAAAATAAATATAAAACATAATTATCCATTTTGTTTTGTTCAAATAATGTATCTTTCATTTAAACTTTTTTTTTCTGGTCTTTTTAGCAGTGTTTCAGAAATTACAGCATCTGACTGTTCCAAAGGCAATCAAAATTGTTCTAAATATAAGGTATGCATTCTGTTTTAGTTTTCCTCTCATAGATATTGTTTTTTTTTCTTCTGATTCTCTTAATTACATTATTCATTGCCTTATTTTATTTTACTTTTTTAATCAAAGCTCACTTTTGTTTACTGCGAGATCAACTACTATTACAACAAATAGTGATTTGATTGAATTGCTCATATTCAGTTAAAGTGTATCGTACCACCTTATTCCATTATTCAACTGTCACATAACTAATACTAGGATGTACTAGATTTTAATACACTTTTTTTAATTTTTAAAAAAGTGTTGCCTGTACTGTTACTTTGACAGCTGCTGCTTAAGATCAATTTGTTGAATAGTAGGATCATTTTGGTATTGGTTGTGTTTTAAAGTGATACGAGTTAGATCAATGCTTTTTAATAGTATTAACTGACTGCGTGGCCTGGCATTGCACGGGCTTCCTCAGAAATAAAAGCGATTTTGCTGGATTTTTCCCTCGGCAAACCAGTTGAAACTTTTTCGTTGAAGCGTGTTACAGGGCTGTCTATGGAGGCATACCCTAGCAGCATCATCTCATCGGCCATTCATCGAAACCCGATGAAATTCCGATGATCGGATTCCGATGAGTTCTCATCGGGAATTGCTTCAATATGTCTCATCGACCAAACAGAATACGAACCACAAAATCCGATGAGATTTGGAGCAATTTACGAGTAGTACAGTCCCGTGCCGATGAATTTAGGGTCAATTTTGGATGCTCGGCTCATTTTCATCCGGAAAGTGGATCGGAAGGATATCGCTTTCCGATGAAAAGTAGCTCATCGAAAATCGTGCTCGGATTCTGATCGGAACGATGTCATCATGCGTCACAGGATCAGTTTACCAGGAGTTCGATGATCGGCCCAGCAAAATCCGATGAGTTGATGCTACTTGGGACAAGAACTTCTATTGACGACTTGCAAAAACTAAACACTCAACATTTATTTAAAACAATTTACATGGGTTAAAACACTAGAACGGAACACCAACTATAAAAACATTGCTACGCCTGGAGCAGGCAGCTCGCTTTAGCAGGGGAGTGAGTGCTGACGGAGCAGCATGGCTGTTGTTTTCGACATCTGGTGGAAGTGAAAGTTAAAGTTATTATTGTCGCTTGGAGTGCGTGCAGCCTGAAGGTTCACAACACGATGTCAAGTAGCACATGCTTAACACTCTTCCTACAACATAACAATGAAATGACAAATGGGGCATTTCACGGTATTTGTGACATGGGGAGTCCGTAACAAAACTTTTTTAGAGTTTAAAATTTTTATATATATTGAAAAAGTACATTCTAAAGTATATGAATATCATATTGTTTTCATAGTTCACCTAATATTATGTTTGTATTTACACTCAGAACATTGAAAATGCAATTTTCACCGTTAGGAACTCTACATTGAATTTTTCTTTAAAAACTAAACTTTTATTCTAAATATTGCTACGGACCCTACAGTCATCATTTTCACAATCCATCATTTTTCATCGAACGCACTTTTTGATTGAAATTGTTAGCTATATCAGAGGTGAGCCTTTACTTTATCCGTCTCGAGTACCAGTTTTGGCTTAAAAATCGGTTTAAGCCAGATTTAAAGACAAATTCAAAGTGGAGTTGGTAACAGTGAAAATTGCATTTTCAATGTTCTGAGTGCAATTACAAACATAATATAAAACGAACTATGAAAACAATAATATGATATTCATATACTTTAGAATGCACTTTTTCAATATGTATGAAAATTTTAAACTTTTAAGAAGTTTTGTTACGGATACCCCATGTCACAAATGCCGTGAAATGCCCCAAGTGAAAAATGTACAGCATGATTTCCCATTAGAATAACGACACCAAACTGATCATGCTTCCTCTGAAATTAACAATGAAACTCATTAATTTGATTTACAGAAAAAAAGCAGGAAGCCCAGAAAAACGGGGCTGCCAGCCGAGCTGGCCGAGAAAGGAACCCAGCTGACCAACCTGGTACCGGCCGGGTCCTGCCCCTCGGTCGTCGAGCCGGAAGAGAAGCCTTCTGCCTCCAGGCTGGCCTGGTCCTTCGGTCCCACCCTGCAGCAGGAACTGGACATGGACAAGACATTCACCTTGAGCACGAACCATTCCGTAGACCACGGTATTGTGCGCGTGACCAGCGCTCCCATGTCCCTGCAGTAAGTTGTGGTTGTCATCGGTATTGTTGCAAATCTTTATTTTTATATTGTTTTATTATTAACTAGTAGTACCTGCACGGCCTGCGTTCGTGCTGTAAATTGAAAAAAAAAATTTTGAAAAAGAGTAATGTTTTTACTTTGAAAATATTTAAGCGTTATCCCGAAAACTGCGAAGATCAAGCTAAGCCATGGCTAAGTTCACTTTGTATTGAAATGTTGAAGCCAATCTTTCCATGTTTGAACAAAACGGCAATGGCAATTAAAACTTGATTTTCACAAACTTAAAGCGGGTATAAGCAACGCCTCCTGAATACTAAATGCCTACTACATTTGCTTTGCCACCATCGACATTAGTTCCACTTTAAACGTCACCTTGCGGCAATCCGATAATGCCGTTGTGATAAATCAAACAATATTCGAATTAAGTTTTTTGATTGGTTAATTTTTAAATTTAAATTCAGAAATGAACCAATCATTAATTTCTCGAAGAACTCCGGTAGATGGCAGTGCTTTGCGAACCAAGGACAGTTTGCAGCTATTGGTCATGGATCCGAACAATGTTCGAATTAAATTTTTTGATTGGTTGATTTTTGAATTTAAATTTAGAAATGAACCAATCGTTAATTTCTCTTTCTGGAAGAACTCCGGTAGATGGCAGTGCTTTGTGAACCAAGTACGAAATTTTGCTCGGTGCTTAAAACCAGAAAGCAGCAGGCATTTAGTATTTAGGAGGCGTTGGTATAAGTTGTTTCCACGTGAAAAAAGATCGATATTTGAAAGCATCGATGTTTTTTGGTCGATGTATCAATACTATCGATGTCTTAATTTTGAAACATCAATGTTTTGCCTTTGATGTTGCACCCCTAGTGAAAACCCCTCCAACTCGACATACGTTTGCAGGAACCTCTGTAAATCGACATCTACATGCTGTTTTAGTCCACTTTTTGCTACCAATGCTCTTTCGCATAACCTTTTCTGAGGCTTTTTATGGGTCAGTCAATTCCATGTGCATAGCCAAGACGCACGTTAGAGAGGGACAAGTAGGAGCATCCACGGTGGGAGGTCACGGTGACCTCCTAAAAAGTTACAATTCTCCAAGAGTTTTCAGGGGTCATTCCCCCATATTGACCCCAATTCTCGGAGGTCACCGTGACCCTTCCAAAAAGTCCAAATTCTCTCCAGCTAACGAGAAATGCCGTTCTTGTAATTTGACTCAGTGCAAAACTAATCCTGTTCTTGTTAAATCGTCAGACTTTATTTTAACACATTGGATTCTTAGCAACAAATGATTTTTACTGTATGGTAGTTGTTTTTTTAAGTATATGTGTTCCAACATATAACCAGAAAAAGTATCAACGAAAAATAAATTGGCTGATCAGAAAAAAGTTGGGAGGTCACAGTGACTTCCCATCAGAGTACTCCTGGCTCTGATCAAGGGGGGGGGGGTGCAGTTGCCCCTCCCTGCCCCCCTTCTACACTCATGGTCAATTTGTTGTTTTCTGAAAAGAGCTCTTTTTGGGAACTGCCACTAGTACCCACAGGAGACCGGTACTGTACTTTGTGCTGTTGGTGCAGTCCCAGGACTAGGAAGGGATTGGAGAAATGTACCTATATAGACCTGTTCAGAAGAGAAACGAGGCTGCCCTATAATACGACACAGGTTTTTCAAGCAAGTGGGAGCAGGGTTTTTTGTCTGTGATGAGGAGCTCATTTTTTTTCAAATATTATGAACTTATGCCTAATAGGTTATTCAAAATTGTCCTATTTATTTTGTTAGGGTCTTTTTAAAGAATGGAAAAACATTTACTAATTTTAATTGTTTTTAAATGTTGATGGTAAGCACTAATAAGTACTGTAAAGGCCTTTTTATTCGCGAGGCCTTAATTTTCGCGATTTTCGCGAGCCCTTCGTAATCGCGAAAATTTAGGCCTCGCGAATTAATTTTTTTTTCCCGCCTCAAATAATAATAAGAAATCAGAAATGTTTCACTTACCCCAAAATTTTATGATTTATTGCACAGTTACAAGCCTCCTCTTGACAAAACTATTTCTTGAATAATATACAACTATATTTCTCGAATATAAGTAACAGAAGGCAGCTCATACTTGATTGGCTATTTCTTGAATAATATATACAACTATATTTCTCGAGTATAAAATAATAAAATTAATCGAACACAGCTCATTCACCCAAAATATTTATACCAGCTTCTTTGAAGCCATTCAAAATTATATCATGTTTGGCTTCAATACCGTTAAATATGCGCACAAGCCAAGAAGCGTGAATCGGTTTAAGTCGCGATATTCTCAAGTCCACAGATTCTTTTTGCTCTAGAAACTGAAAAAGAAAATTTTCGGACAAAAGGAAAATCTTAAAATGCTTTATGCGAAAGACATACTTTGGACTTTTCCAACTTTCGGTTCTGTACATGCAAAATTCGCGAAATTTTCGGCCCGCGAAATCACCGATATATTCATTTTCGCGAAAATTACGGCCCGCGAAATTAAAGGCCTTTACAGTAAGCAATACAGAAAACAGTGCAATAGTTGAAATTATGGGGTCTTCTTAAGTTGACACTCCAGTTTGCAGGCTATCTTGGCTACAATAAGAGGATTGCTGCCCCCATCTCGATTATTGGCTATGAGGAGTCCACAATAAGGACAAAACTGGAGTCTCTGGATGTCATGATCGAGCTTGGGTGTATTTTCTTCAGTTCTGCCTTAGCCCTGGCCTATGTGCGGTAACTTACTGCATAATATCTTGGTCCTGTGGGGTGTCAAGTTACCGAGGCTTCACTGTGTATTGAAACAATGAAACTTTTTATATACAATTTCTCTCGGTCTCTTTGTGTACTGTTTTTCTTTTGGATTTTATATCTTTGATATCTCTCTGCTTTCTTTCTATTTAATTAATCCTTCCATTTCGACTAAAACTGTTTCCTTGTGTGAATATGTATAGAGATATGGCGCTAAGTAGAAAGGTGGAGAAATCTCCCTTAGCCAGGCGAAGGACCAACGCGAAGCAGGCCCATATGGCTGAATTCTCCCCTGCGTTCCGTCGCAAATTTTACCCCAATGCGAGCGTCATTCCTCTTCCAACGCTTTCTCGTCAAAGTTCCACGTAAGCCTTCTTATGTTATAAGCCTGCTTTTATTTTTTCAGTTATGGCATGCATACTAAACCTCTTTTTGTTCAGGTGTCTCATACATAGCTGCCAAGTCTCCCAATTTGTTTGGGGGACTCCCAGATGTTCATGCCTTCTCCTGAACTCCTGCCTTCCCATACCTCCCCCCATTTGTTTGTTAGACTTTCAAATTTTTATGCCTTTTCCCAATTCCTTCCTTCCTATACCTTCTCTAATACATTTAGGAAACTTCCGAAATTTCATACCTTCTTCCAATTCCTTCTTTCCTTCCTATACCTTCTCTAATACATTTTCGAAACTCCCGAATTTTCATACCTTCTCCCAAACTCTTTCCTTCTTGTACCCTATTTGTTAGGAGACTCGAATTTTTATACCTTCTTCCAAACTCCTTTCTTCCCATACCTTCTCCAATATGTTTGAGAAACTCCCGAATTTTCATACCTACTCAGGGACCGCGCTAAGGATTTTAAGTTGTTAGCCGGTAAATTAGCCAAATTTCAAAAGTCTTAGCCAAACTACGAGAGTTTTAGTCAAAGAATTTTAATTGTTTGTTTTTTTAATGTAATAAGTGTATTTTTCCCCTAAGTGAAAATTTTTGACAATTTTCCATTCGCCAATACTTTAGCCAAATCAGAATTTTTTTCGCCAAATTTTCTATTTTATCGCATTTGGCGAGGTGGCGAACCCTTACCGCGGTCCCTGCTACTCCTAAACTCCTTCCTTCCCGTACCCTATTCCTTAGGAGACGAAGAATTTTTATACTTTTTTCCAAACTCCTTCCTTCCCGTACGTTCTCCAATGTGTTTGAGAAACTCCCAAAATTTCATACCTTCTTCCAAACTCCTTCCTATACCTATCCCAATTTGCTCTGGAGCAGTGGTCGGAAGTAGCGCGCTACAAGTAGCGAAACTACTGTAGTAGCTACATTTTTTAGTAGTAAGTTTGTAGTGTAGCGCACTACTTTTGAAAAACAGTAGAGTAGTGAGTAGCGCGATACAAAAAATAGTAGTTTGTAGCGATTTCTGGAAACTACTTTTAAATTAAAAAAATAAATAAATAAATGAAAAAAAAAACTTTTAATTGACTGTGACTGGTGCAAATCTGGTACAGCAGCGGACGCAATGAGAAATAAGAACCATAAAAATATGAGCTGATCTTAGATCCATCATTTTGACGAAATACATGCTATCTGTTTGATGTCATTGGTTTATTTGGCATCATAATTTTTATATTCCTTCAAATAATTTTCATGTTCCTAAATATTCCCTGGCAAGAAATTTTAAAAAAATTGAAGGTTGAATTCTTTCAATCTTTCAACTTTTGAATCCTTTCTTGTGGCGAATATTCGTAAAAATTGTAAAAAAATCTAAAAAGGACAAATTTTAGCAAAAAAAAAAGGAACAAAAAGGAAAAGTAACAAATAAATTCAAAGACAATTCCAAGTTCTATTCCATATTCAAATGAGTTAATTTATTAATGTAAACCACTTTTCGAATTTTTTGCAATCCTCAAACGGTGTATACTTTTTATTTATTTATTTTTTAAAAAGTAGCGAAGTAGCGACTGCAATTCAAAAGTAGTTTGTAGTCGCTACATTTAAAAAAAAGTAGTTGCAGTTGTAGTTAACTACATTTATAACAAAGTAGTTGTAGTTTGCTACAAAAGAAATGTAGTTTTTCCAACCAGTGCTCTGGAGACTCCGGAGTTTTCATACCTTATCCCTGTACTCCCTAATAAATGGAAAGCTCTATTTCTTGCCTTCACAATGGATTTTGAATTTTTATTCTACTGTAAATAGAAAAAAGTTGCATGTAAAAACTTTTTTTTTTTCATTACAGCTCTGTATTTCGTACAATTTTTGAAGTAGAAATCTAAAACTTGGCAGGATTACTTATCTTGTCATATGTGTCCTTCACACCAATTTTTGTTAAAATCGAAAATGGTGAGGTCAAAAACTTTTTTCATGATTGATTTGACGTAGAATTGCCAAAAAATGACTTAAAAATCACATTTTTTCCAGTACAAGTGTGATGCACAGTAAAAAACGCAACCACTCTCGGCCGCCAGACACCCGGCATGCTGCTTAAAAGAGCATAAGGAAAGATATATTAAAGAGCCAGACATCTTAAAATGGATGTTTTTTCGACATTGCTCCAGCTCTTGGACTACTAAGGACTGCAGTTTCTGTATTTGGCTCCACTCGGAAAGCCGTAGATCTGGCACTGGACGTGCACGCACATATCAATTATATTTTTGAATGCATGTTTTTTCATCTCATTTGAAATAGTCCCTAGCAACATCATCTTATCGGCCATTCATCGAAACCCGATGAAATTCTCATCGGCCGATGATCCAATATGCCTCATCGGCCAGACAGAATCCGAGCAGCAAAATCCGATGAGTTTTGCTCGAAATGCGATGAGACTTGGAGCTATTTAGGAGCAGAACAGTCCCGTGCCGATGAATTTCATCGGGAAACGTGATCGGAAGGATATCGTTTTCCCGTGGAATATAGCTCGGCTTGTTTTCATCGAGAAAGTTGATCGGAAGGATATCGCTTTTCGATGAAAAGTAGCTCATGGAAAACCGTACTGGGATACTGATCGGAACGATGTCATCGTGCGTTACGGGAGCAGTTTACGAGGAGTTCGATGATCGGCCGAGCAAAATCCGATGAGTTGATGCTACTTTGGATTGTAGTAACAATAAATTGATTTATTCAAGTCATTAAGTAAAAAGAGCCAGTAAAATAAGCAAATGTAGTGCTTTTTTTTAAATAGTATATCACATTATTCATTAATAAAATTCATTAATTTTTTTAATAGTAAATCTCATCATCATGCCCGTCAAACCAACCAGTCCCAGCATGTCAAATATTTTCAGCCAAATTGATTTGAAAGTAATCACATGTGGGTCATTCCATGGTAACTCAGGTTACATTTGATACACTTGTGTCTGGTTTAACACTTATTATAATGAAAAGAAATGTTTTGGAAAGGTTAATGATTTTTTTTTTTTAATTTTATACTACTTTTAACTTATTTAGGAAATGCGAAATATGTTAATACATGTACTAATTATTAACTAATAAATTAATTTCTTTTGGTAACTCAGGTTACCTAAAACAGACATCTGACATACTTAGTTCACTAAGAACTTGAAATTCTGATCCTGTTAAAATTTTTGATTGATACAAAGTATTGTACATTAATCTATAAACTCTAAGCTACTTTAAAACTTACATTTGAATGTAAACAACTCAGGGTATGTAAACTTACTAATGCAAATTAAAAAAAAAAAAAAAATCCAATTTTTCTTTTTTACAAAGAAATCATTGATTTCTTTACACTCTGGTTAATTGTAATTTTGTGAAGGGACCGTTTTTATCCATCGGATTTTGTGAAGAGTCCGTTTTTATCGATCAGATTTTTGTGAAGGGTCCATCTTCGGACCCAAATTTCCTCTGGCCAGACCCCTGCAACTACATAGAGTTTTTTTCATTAATTATTCACTCAGTAACTCAGGTTGCGCATCACAAAAATTCTTTCAATACAGTCGACGCTCGTTATAACGACCACACATTATAAAGACCATCCCAATATAACGACCGGTGAGAAAACCCCAACTGTATCCCAATATACTCTATGTTCTACCTCTTACAGCGACCACTCGTTATAAAGACCGTTTTCTGTGGGACGGAGACGGTCGTTATATCGAGCGTCGACTGTATTACTTTTTTTTTAGTAATTAATTTAAGCTATCTGAAAAAAGCACTGTTGCCAATAGAATTTAACGTATTTTTGATAAAATCAAATAAAAATGATCCAAGAAAAATTTGATTGAAAAAAATTGAAAAATGACTTGCATGTCCCACTTTCCATGGAATGGCCCATGTATGAATTTATGACTTTTTCAAAATGTTCTTCTGATGGCTCCCTCTTTCTCCCCACAGAGAAACGACGGTTTCTGATGTCACTCCTCCGAGCTCTCCGTCGGGCTCCAGAAAATCTCGCGACGACAACGTTTTCAGCAGACTTACGAGTGGGTCTTTTAGGTTGAACAAGCCTGGTAGGTGAGTGGACTATTTTGCTTGTATGCAGCAGTCGTCAATAGAACTATTGGCTCTGCAAATGCACGCGGACCTGATTTGTAATGTAAAGTCACAAACGTGTGTTGGTAGGTATACCTCAACACTCAAATTTTGAATTGGTAGCCAATGGCTACTAACACCCCACAAAATGGTAGCCAAATTTCAGAAAATGATAGCCAAACTTAAAATTAAAAATTTTGCAATGTAACTTGGTAAAAATCAAGAATAAAGTTTGATTATACCCATATTTGAATGTTCAAAATTCAATAAATAAGTTCTAACTTGCTCTTATGAAGAAAAATAAAACATTTCTTTTGTTATTTGTTTTTGATACTTGTTCACAAAAAAAAAAAAAAACATTTCAATAAAATTTAAGTTTGGACAGTACGGTTTAAACTCGAGCCAACCCCTGTTGTAAGACACTTCAAAAATATTTTATCTGATTTTTTTTATTATGTATAGCAAGAGCAGACATTCAAAATTCGGTAAAAACCCGACCTTTGGTGTCAAAACACTTTTCTCTTTCTTTTTTGGTTTTAATCAAAGTATAAACAAGCAGCAAAATATTCTTAAGTAAAAATGATTATTAAACAAAAGAATAAAATGAGCCAAGGTATAGATGGGAGCAGATAATAATATCCCTCAAAACTTCTACAATAATTTAAATATTATCAGGATGTAAAGATTGAAATTTCAAACGAGGCCGCAATTTTTGTCGAATCACGTGTTTCTTTGTTGGCATGGGCGTCGAACTACTTATAAGGTTCAGGTCACATGATATGAACAACGATTTAAAATTAGGTTAATTAGTAAATACATTAAAAATAATACATAAAATGAGCCAAGCTACGGTAGTAGATAATAAGATGCCTCAAAGATTCCTAAATAATTGAGATATTTTTAGGATGCGAAAGGATTGAAATCCCAAACAAGATACGCAACTTTCGGCGAGGCACGTGTGACTTCTGCACACGGGCGGTAACTCACGTTTTTTTTTTTTGGTTAACGTTGTATGATATGAACAAGTAACTAAAATAATGAAAAAAAAAAACCCTCAATTAATGAGTAAAGTGAGACATGTTGTGGTAGCAGATAACATAAGTCTCAAAAGTTCCAAAATAATATAAATATTATCAGGATGCAAAAAGATTGATAGCTCAAACACGGCCCGCATTTCGGTGAGCCACGTGCTTTTTGGTGGCATGAGCCAAGCTATGTTTCAATGGTTAATATTACAATGAGCAATTAAAATTATATTAATAAATATATTACAAAATTACTGTATAAAATGAGCCGAGTTACATTAACCGATAACAAAACGCCTCAAAACTTCAAAAATTATTGAAACATTATCAAGATGCAAAAGGATTAAATTCTCAAACCAGGTGCGCTATTTTTGGCGAGGCACGTGTTTCTATTAAAGAAGCAATATATTTTCAGCCAAATTTTAAGTGGATAAGAGTATAATACCACCCCCCTTCTAGGCCCCCGGCGATCGGACTGCCGAATGTTTAGTGGACAAGAGGATTTGGGAAAAGGTCACATGTCAAGGTTGGGAAAGGGGTGTAGCATTTTTTAATGGTAGCCATGTTGGCGACCTCAGTGAAAATAATGATCGCCAAATTGTGAAAATTGGTCGCATTTGGCGACTGGCGACCGCGAGTATTGACCTATATTGGTAGGGTTCATTCAGCTGCAAATTGGGTGTGTTTTAGAACCTTTCATGGAATTCTTGATTCTCCCTTGTAATATCCACTGTAACAAGAGTTCCATTTTGTGAACACATTTCGGTTGAGTTTATTCAAGCATTGTTTGCCCAAATATTTGTTTTTCAATAGAAATTTTAGTAACTTTCTGCTTAACCTGTAGGAACCGGGCGGTACACATGTTGTACCATGTCTTTTTTCTTTAGAGGACAGGGTTGAAATTTTCTCTCGAACCCTTTGGAGCCGGGTATTTTTTCAGGGTTTCATACGTCTGGTACGACAGTTTATACCTTCTCTTTTCAATGGAAAAGAAATCTGTGGTTCAACTGTCGTACTACCTGGGTCGAAAGAAAAATTTCCAAAAAAACAGCCCGGATCCAAAAGGTTAAAACAAAATTTTTTTAAACATAAAAGATTTTTTCCTCAAAATTCAAAAGAAAATTTTCTTTTTTCTTTTTTAATACTCGAAGGGGACTCTTGTAAAAACTACTTGGAATTCCCTCGCTTTATAAAATCTGCCACCATTTCATGCATATTATCAGATGTGCCATGTAATACGCTGGTTCTAAATTTGGCTTGTAAGTAGCAGTAACTCTTTATATAATTCACAGATAATATTACAGCAAAAAATGAAATTTTGATTTATCATGCAATTTTAGTCACTACTTTAAGAACGCGAAGTATTAATTTTCAAGCTATTTTTGAAAGTAATCAAAAAAGTAACTAAATAAATATTTCCTTTTAAAATTATAGATATGGGTGAATATCAGGAAAAGTGCTAATTTAAGTCACAAATGAATTTCTCAAGCACTTCCAAATAAAAACCAAAATTTTGTCTTTTCCCATACAGTAAACTGCGTCGCACATACATCCCATGACAAAATTTTCAGGTTTTACTTTAATTTGTGACAATAGAACTCTTTTTATTGCCTCAATGTCATGTCGGCAGCGAGTCACACATTCGAATCGCAAAGTTCAAAAAAATCCTGTGGATTATAAAACATCGCAGCAGAAACAAACACGAAAGGAAATAACGTGTTTTATGCTCATCTATGACGTTTAACTCTTGAGTTTTAGATAAAATGAATTTAGATCGATAAAAAAAAGCAATTTCTGCTTGTCACAAGTTTTCATAACATGACGAGTGAACCAACTTCCGGAATGATAAAATCTAGACAAAACATTTTTTGACGCCAAAAAATTACGCTGGGAGAAGCTCTAATATGTGATGTTTCAGTTCCGATGGAAAATTTTCTCTTCGGCGGCATTAAATTACAGGTAAGATTTTTTCAATCTTGACTTTTCTGTTTCTACCAAATGAAGTGTCATGTCGGCAGCGGAATTTAAGACACAAAATAAAGTAATTTTTCAATTAATTTTTGCATGATGGAAAAGAAACCTATTGTCATGGACATAATAAGGTGTTTTTATTTTCGAATCTTCAATTAGGAATATTTAGCTTTCATATTGCGGGAAATTTGTCATGTCGGCAGCGCCGAAGTAGAAGGTATTTGTTACGAAACTGATGCGTGCGTTACCGATGTTTTTTCGCAATTTTTTCTTCGTATTGTGAGTTTGTTCAGTTTTAAAGTACAAAGCTAGATTCAAGTGCATCGTTTTTCCTGCTAAATTTTCCCATTTTAGCAGTTTATTCATTGTTTTTTAAATGCTTCAAAAACATTAATTTTTCCGCAAAATTTGAGTTTTCAAACAAAATTATTGCTTTTTTTTCAACCTCTTTTATTTTACAGCAATATTTCAACCTTCGTTTCTAACTACTGCACCCAAAAATATAATTTTGTTTTAAAATGGAAAACTTAAGAACAGTTTGGCGAAAATCTCCCTCCCCTGCCAAACTCAGACTGTCTTGATCTAATTATGTTTTTAAAGATTGTGTTAAGAATTTCATTTTATTTTTATTTTTAACTATTCACCTATATATCTGTTTGAAAAAAACTTTGGCGCACTTATTTAGACTTTAGCTAACTTTTAATTAGTCTCTAATTTTATTTATAAAACTAAAAAGTGTTCAGGCTCTGAAAATATTATTATATTCTAAGTAATAATTCTTTTGTTTTTAAACATAAAAGGTAGTGGAAGTGTTTACTTTTGTGCACTAAGCGTAAAATCTGTAATATTTGTCAGTTCGGTAGCATTCTCATCATGTCGGTAACGCTCAAAGACAACCCCCCTAAAAGAGGGGTAAATGTTCACTTTGACCATGCCCCGAATTTTTAAAAAATATTGTTACTAATGTGTATTTGAAATACCCAATTAATTTAATTTTCTGAGTATCTTTAAAAATTGAAAATTTCCATGGTCAAATTGGCACTTTTCCTGATATTCACCCATATAGTCAGCAGGCAAGTCATTTGGGGGGGGGGGGGGGGGTCATTTGCCCCCCCCCCCCCTCGGGCTTTTGGGAGGAAATGTATTTTCATGTAAGTGGGTGTGGTTTTTGCCATTTTTTGGTTAATTTACATTGAGTGTACACCCTTTGTTCCCCCCCTCCCCTCCCCCTGGAAAAATTCAAAATAACAGGCCTGATAATCAATCCTTTACTTCAAGCCAAAAAGCTATTTCTAAGGTGTTGAAAGCCAGTAATCAGTACAAATGTTTCAGTGTAAATGTTGACCGCTTCATCTTTGCCTGTGGGTTGTTTATTTTATGTAGCATGGAATCGCAGGAAAAGTTACTACAATTACATAAAGCACTCCAGACAAGGAAGCAATAATGAAGTGAATCCTGCTGTAAATTGAGGTTCAATACTTTAACATTGAATTAGCGAAACGACCTACAGCAGCATATAGACTGAAAGGGCTGATTATGGCACAGGCCAACTAGGCCTGGGACTGGGGGGACATCTTCCTAAGGGCCCCCTAATTTCCTAGAAAATGATGCACAGCATCAAAGAATTACGTACTTTTAAGAGAAAATAATAATTTATTGATTGAAAAAAAAAACTCTTTTGATACTTAATTAGTATTTCTCTCATTTAGTTAATTTTATGTAAGTAAAAACGATTTCTATCTTGAGAATTAGCTATAAAACTCTTAAGCAAAAATGGATATTAAGCAGCATCAGTGCTAGACATAATGCAAGCAGTGTAACTGCATAGGGCCCTTAACCGAGCTATATACAATAATCCCCAAAAAGGGCTAGCACTGACACTGCGACAAAGTTAAAGATTTTTTTTCGTTGACTTAGAAAAAGGTAAAACATAGAAGGGGGCCTCCAAAGTATTGTCGTCCTTGGGCCTCACTTTTGGTTAGTCGGGCCCTGATAGTCTGCATTTCATTTTACACGGTTTAACAGACAATGCACAAAAAATTGCAATAGTTAAAAATACTTTTGTTCCCCCCCCCCCTTTTTGAGAAAATATTTTTTTTATTTTCTTCTGCGATATTTTAAGTGTCCAATAAGAATATTTAGCTTGATTTATTTTTAGAATGTGTTCTCTGCTATTTTTTAAATGTATCTTTTTTTCCTCCAGTGGTGTTATTGTTCCGTTTTCTTCAAAAACTCCTGCTGCAAAAAATTCTCCACTAATATGTACAAACCTCGCAGAGGGTCACAGCCGAGCCGTTTTATCTCTGCATGCAACAGATGACGTATTATTTAGTAGTTCGAAAGGTAAGTCAATGGCAAAGGTTATTTCTGAAAGGAAACGGCTGTTATTTTTATTTTAGAATGATTAACCCATTTTTGCCCAAGTTTTTTTTCAACAATTTTTTTCAATTTTTATCTGCTTAAAACTCTTACTTGGAATTGTTTACATACATTTTTAGGCTTAAAATAATTCGCCGTTGCCATATTTATTAAGTTATTTGACGTCCTGTTTATGGGATATTTTGCAGATATGTGAGCAAAATACGACCTTACTTCACTTTACTTTTGCAAAGTAACATTACAGGAGACATCTGTGGTCAATTTTGAGCAAATCATTTTAAAATAGTTTAATTTTATGAAAAATAAGCTCGCGAAAAAAAAAAAAAAAAACTTTCTGTGGCTACCCATGCTGGATTGTTGCTTGACTGATTTGTCTGATAATAGCTGTCAATAAATAAACTCTGATGTCCAACTAGTGGCTCTGACTGGTTTTCTCAAGAAGAAGGACTATTTAACTTATGAAAACAGCTATAGTAAAAGGATATACACATTACAGGTTATTGTATGCAGTAACTAACAAGATTCCTGTTTTTAGGCTGCTGGGCATAAATGGGTTTATATCAATTTTGAATCAGTATTATCATGTTTTTGGCAGTAAAACTACCGTGCCGTTTGCTTTACTGGGAGCAAAATCATTCGTACACTGTAAAAATTGAATGTTGTTTTCACAGTATAATACAGCTAATTTTATAGTTATAAACTAAAAATTACTAATTTTACAGTAACAAACTGCAAAATTGCTAACTTTACAGTTTATTACCGTGCATTTTACAGTTTTAAACTGAAACCTCTGCTGCCAGTATTATACTGTTGTTTTTACAGTATAATACAGCTACATTTTAAGGCAATAAACAAGTAAAATTGCTAACTTTACAGTAAGAAACTGTAAAATTGCTAGTTTTACAGTTTATTACTGTGCATTTTACAGTTTTAAACTGGAACCTCTGCTGCTAGTATTATACTGTTGTTTTTACAGTATAATACAGCTACATTTTAAGGCAATAAACAGTAAAATTGCTAACTTTACAGTAAGAAACTAAAATTGCTAGTTTTACAGTTTATTACTGTGCATTTTACAGTTTTAAACTGGAACCTCTGCTGCTAGTATTATACTGTTGTTTTTACAGTATAATACAGCTACATTTTAAGGCAATAAACAGTAAAATTGCTAACTTTACAGTAAGAAACTGTAAAATTGCTAGTTTTACAGTTTATTAGTGTTCGTTTTAGTTTTAAATTGGAACCTCGGTTGCCGGTTTTATACTGTAAAAACAGCAGTTCATTTTTTGGAGTGTATGCAGAATTTGGCTTGTTATCGATAGCAATTAAATCTAAAATATTAAATACAAGGTTTTATCACCAATTTGTTTAATTATTTAATTATTGATTGGCAAAAAATCATAAATCCGTTGCATTATTTCATTTTGCTCTCAGAGCTTGCTCATGGCTAGGTTTGTATGCTTTGTTAAAATTGAAGGGGCAAGTGGAGAAAGGTGAAATGTGACAATCTTTAAAAACATACTTTTTACCATAGATGAAGGTGATAAGGTAATATTTTTTTTTTTTTTGAAAACTTTTTCTAGAAATTCAAAGAAATGTCACATATCACCTTTATTCACTTGCCCCTTCAATTGTGTTTGTGAGTTAACACAATTGAACGCACACTAATTATTCCTCCTTTTGTGTTCAATATAAAAGTTATTATTTTACTGTATGCATTTTTGTATAAATTCCAAAAAGGAAACTTGATGTTAATATTGCTTTTACCATAAATTGTTATAAAAAATATTTAAAGCATGTACTCGTTAATAAATTAAAAAAAAAAGAAAACTATTTAAAAATAATCATCAATTGAAAAGGTTGAAGCTTGTAAAATCTTCTACTATAATTATACATTGAATAAACACATTCAATTATAACAAACACATGTATTAATAAAAAATGCATATAATTATAAGTAAATACATTACTTATACTTATCTATAAACAATGAATATTTAGATTTTTAAGTACTTTTACCGGAAAGTGGGCAAATAAAAATGGGCAGCTATCTAACTTTAAAATACAATTTCTATACATAAAGAGTAAAACTTATTTTGAAAAAAATTTATGTGTCTTTTAATGGAAAAAGCTGCTTTCAATTCAAAAGAAGTCAACTTGTGGAAGAGTGAAAAACACATCTGCCAAAAGTCAATTTAAGTTCCTTTGTTTTGATGCATTTATTGCATACTACTATGCCATCTATATTAAATTTACTACTATGCTATCTATATTAAATTTGATTTGAATCATATGCATTTGTATTAAATTGATTTTACATCATGTTATAAAAGCTTTTTGGTGAAATTACACTTAAAATATAATAGTTGTGATTTTTTTTAAAGTATCAATTTTTAGTTTAGTTAGATGTATAACTGTAAATTAATAATAACAAAAGTTTCTAAAGCCTTTTTAGAAAAATCAAAATAATCCGATTTAAATCACATAAATCCTTTTTTTGCATTTTTCCAAAAAAAATCATCATTTTTTTTTTAATTCTCTGGTTATAGTTTTATGCATTACTTTCAACTGTCTGCTAAAAAATGTAGAGCAAGAAAATGTTAACATTGTTATTAATACGCTTTTATTAGTTTCACATGCGTGTTTGTATTTATGTATGTAACTCTGAATAAATGATAAAACTTATGTCTTTCCAAATAACAGGGTGTCCAATCCAATCGTGGCCCAATAGCTAATTTCTAAACCGTTAGAGATAAGCATATTGTTCATTTAGGAAAAAAATATCTAAATTATGAAAGGAATTTTGGGTCTATTCAATGTTTTTCAAAAAATCAAATTTTGAAAGAGTTACGAAATTTAAATGTTTATACAGCCCCCCAGTCCTATCAATCATATTTAGTAAAATATTCTTGACACTGCAACGCTTAAAACTAAAAAAAATCACTGTTCTACCACAAAAATTGACGGAGTAATGGCGTTTTGAAAAATCAACATTTTGCATTTTTTCATGATGTCATCCAGAGATCGCTTAAGAGACCGTAAGCGAAATAATGCAAAATGTTGATTTTTCAAAACGCCATAACTCCGTCAATTTTTGTGGTAGAACAGTGATTTTTTTTTCAGTTTTAAGCGTTGCAGTGTTTTACTAAATATGATTGATAGGACTGGGGGGCTGTATAAAAATTTAAATTTTGTAACTCTTTCAAAATTTGATTTCTTGAAAAACATTTCACAGACCCAAAATTCCTTTCGTAATTTAGAGATTTTTTTCCTAAATGAACAAGATGCTTATCTCCAACCATTTAGAAATTAGCTATTGGGCCACGATAGGAGTGGACACATAAATGCTAAAAGCTAAACTATATAACATGTTGATGTTTTTTATACTTGCGTGTAAACTTATAAGACATCATGGTTGAAAGCTTTATAACTTGAATTACTCTAAAAGCGTATTTATTAGTTTTTTTTAAAACTGTAATTTAATTTTTTGGCGTTGAAGTATTTTGTGAATTCCTGAATTTGTATGTTTTCCTAACATTGCAGATAGAACTGTGAAAATCTGGGATTTGGTGACCGGTAAAGAAATTCAAAGCCTTGGAGGTCACTCAAACTCTGTTGTTGCCGTCAGATATAGTGAATATTCACGTTTAGCGTTCAGTGTTTCTACTGCATACGTTAAAGTGTGGGATGTGCGAGAGAATCCTACGAAATGCGTGCGTACGCTCAGGTACGTTCGTATTCTCAAAACAAATTCACAACTGGAAGTTCTTATTTTCAAACCTTCTTGAAGGATTGTTTAATTAATTAATTTTATTTATTTAATTAATTTAATTAATTTTTCTCTTTAATATGCTTTTATTAGTTTCACATTTGGGTTTGCTTGCTTGTTTGTTTGTATGTGGGTCATTTCAGCAAAAATAGTACAAATCATGTCTGAAACTGTTTACTTAAGTTTAACAATTTAAATATTTTCGCCCCAACTAATTATATATTTTTTAATTGAGTCTCCATTTATCTGTGTATAATGAAGTGTAAATGGCTAGTACATGACTCATTTATGAAAGGATTTGAAATATTTTGATCACTTTGTGTAACAGAGTGGACAAATAAGCCTTTAAAAGTATCTTTATAATCATAGAGAAAAGTTCGTCACAGAACAAGCATAAAGTGGAATAAACAGCCTAAAACTGTAAATCTGTTTGCAATTTCAAGAAAAAAAATTTTTTTTTTCATCATTAATACGACTGTAAAACTGTTTAACAGCATTTTTGCATGAATACTCTACAATGAATTGGAATAGATTCTCACACAAATTACTATTATAGTATTATATGTAAGTAGAAAGCACTGATTTTTCTGCATTTTACAAAATCTGTTCAAAAGTTCTAAAGTAATTGGAACGTGTTATAATTGCTTTTAATTAATTTCATGTTGAAATGTAGGTGAGCCTGTAACTAGAAACTTGTTGATCACAGTCATTGTTGTGCATTTATTAAAAGGCTTGTAAAAATTTCAAAGCATAAAGGCTCATACTAAAAAGTAAGAAGTAATAAATTTCACGAATTAAAGAGAATCTCGAGTTATGTTGAAATAAATATTTTTTTCATAAAAAAAGTAAGACTGAAAAAAGAAAAATTAATTAATAGTTTAAAAAATCAAAAAGACACACTTTTGTAGCAATATGAACTAAAAAGTGAAAAATATAATTTTAATGTAAAGTTTGTTCATTCACAAGAAGATTGACCAAACAAATAATTTTAAGGTTAAAAAAAAGGGGGGGGGGGTGGAGCTTGATATTGGATGCCTTAAATTTCTTTTTTTTTTTAGTGTTTTATAATGATGCAGATTCTTTGACAAAAATAAAATAGATAGCTCTCAACGTTTTTTTTTTATTTTATTTTTTTTTATTCTCACTGCTGAACAAACTTTAATTAAAGTATTATTTTACTTTGAAATATTTTGCTTTAAAATATTATTTTACTTTAAATTATTATTTTTTATCTTTTTGCTCATATTGCTGCGAAATTGTGTCTTTAGTTTTTTAAACTATTAATTAAGAAAAAAACGAAAGCTCCTATTTATTGCAGGCAATTTAAAAAAAAATTCTCCAGTAGGAAATTCGGTTTTTCCCACAATTTTCCAACAACCATTTACTGTGATTAAAGATTTTAATTGACAAGTAGATGATTTACAATTTTATCAAAATGTGTTGGTATATCATTATTGCTTAGTTAAGAGTTTTGCAAAAATCGCGGTGATTAAAAAATTATAAAAAAAAGAAGTTGATCATAAACGCTCATTACATTTGAAAATACGTTTGATATTTATCTGTGTTACTGCTAAAGAAATTTAAAAAAAAAAAAAAAAACATCAATGTGCAGTAAGATAATTGTGCATTCTGTTAGTGTATTTTGACAAACTTTCATTTTCTTTTTCAGTTCGTCTGGCGCTTCTAATGATGGAACTCCTACTTCGAATGCTCAGTCGAGAGCGTTAAAAATGCCAGCAGGGGAATGTCAAATTAATGATATAGCTCTCAACAAGTACGGCACCACGCTGTTTTCGGCAGCCAGTAATTTAGTTCGCATTTGGGATCTCAGAAAGTGAGTATCATTTCCAGATTCTATACTTTAAACCAGGCACGAAGTAATCGCCGATTACGTAATCGTAATCCGCGTAATCAAATTACTTTTTTTTTGTTATCATAATTTTGAAATAGGACACTCATAATCCTGTAATCGTACTTTTAGTCTATTATTTCTTGTGTAATCGTTATTGTGATATTTATTTAACCCATTAATGCCTGTCGTTTTCTTTACAAAGATATTTTGTATACTGGTTACAAAAAGTGTTTAATGCACAGGAAAAATAATCAAAAAACTATCATGTAAAAAAAGTTTGTTAAAAAAAGAAAAATTGTCATTAAAAAGAGACGCTAGGCAGCAGAAGGTACACACTTTTTATTAAATTTTTTTTCTGCCTACGATATAATACCTAAAAAGACATTTTATAAGAAGAAATAAAAGCAACAAATAACATAAACCGGAAAGCTGGGAATAATTTTAAAAACTTAGCTTTTTGTTCTTGTGATTGTGAACGATGTGATTTTTGATAAAGATCATATTAAAACTGCTACAGAACACACTTTACAATGGTTATGTGCTGCCATCTGTTAATAACGAATTGAAACAATTCCAAGGTATTAATTGAACATTATTATTTGGTTGAAATGTTCATTTTTGTAAAATTCAGACACACTTTTTGGACTGTCCTGAAAAGGAAAGCTAGGCATTAATGGGTTAAATAATCGTAATTTAGCCTTGTAATCGTGTAATCCTAACTTGGCTGGTGCATTAAAAAAAGTGAGGGGTCAAGAAAAATACAGCAGAGGGGGTCGAAATAAATAGGGGGGATGGTTAAGGGATGCAGCACCTTTAACCTTCAGCAACCGGGCGGTACTCATGTTGTACCATAAGTCTTTTTACTTTAGAGGACGGGGTTGAGATTTTCACTCGAACCCTCTGGAGCCGGGTATTTTTTCAAGGCTTCATAGGTGTGGTACGACAGTTTATGCCTTCACTTTTCAATGGAAAAGTAATCTGTGGTTCAACTGTTGTACTACTTGGGTCGAAAGAAAAATGTCTATATGAACAGCCCGGATCCAAAAGGTTAAATGGCTCTTTCTTGTTACAATTTTGCTATAATATTGGCCCCTGTACAAGCCACCTATGGTGTTCCTTAATGGCTGTTCTTAAATGAGGGTCACAAAGTCGAGCCCTGATGTAATTGCGTTGTAGTCCACAGCCGCCTATGAACCATGACTGTCTCCCCTGATTCTTGGGACTAGTCATCAATTTGCCCTTTCGTCAACTGGCTGCTGCCTCGGAAGAAAACAGTGGTACCAAAGTACTAATGCATGTTTTCGGTTCGGCAGTATTCTCTTAACAGTTATATGCCTTTTGGTTTGCTTTTTTATTCTTTAACTTACTAGCAAAGGAGGGTGAATTTTTTCAAAAGAGCGAATTTGCAATTGTATTTTAGTGATCAGTGATAATTACCATCGTTAATCTTTGTATATAAAAATGAATGTATGTATGTACCTGTGTATGTATGTCCTTTATAGGCTCAAAAACTGCCCGTCTGGTTTTGCTCACTGGGCACTAGGGTGGGGCGAAAAATAAAAAGTTTTTCAGATCAACTTCTAATACTTCCCAAAAGTTGTCTATGGTGATGGTTAGCTTTTGTGCAAAATTTGAGAAAAATCAGTTAATATTTTCAGGGGGCGCTGCGATCGCAAAGTTCTACCATAGCTTTGTTATGGATTTTATGGTTAAAATATCAAAAAAAAAAAAAAAAATGCCTTTAGCTAGTCTCTTTGCGTTTTTTTTTACTCAAAAGATGTTTCCATGCATTAAAAGCATATGAAATGACTCACAAACATTATTTTATATGATACATTTATATTTTAAATAAATCACTTTTTTTCACGTTTTTGTTTCTTTTTAAATGCTTGAAATATAAATATATCGTATAAAATAATTTTTTGTGAGTTATTTCATATGCTTTGAATGCATGAATATATCTTTTGAGTAAAAAAAAACGCAAAGAGACTACCTAAAGGCATTCTTTTTGATATTTTAACCATAAAATCCGTAACAAAGCTATGGTAAAACTTTGCGATCGCAGCGCCCCCTGAAGATATTAACCGATTTTTCTCAAATTTTGCACAAAAGCTAACTATCACCAAAGACAACTTTTGGCAACTATTAGAAGTTGATCTGAAAAACTTTTTATTTTTCGCCCCACCCTACTGGGCACACCAAGAGACCAATTAGAAAAAAATCTGACTGGTAGTTGTTTTTTTATGCCAATTTTAGTTGAAACTTCCACATAAAATCTGTAATTTTTTAAAGGCTTTCCTCCATTCAAATCATTATTTATTGCTTCACCTCAACTTCCTCCCGATAGCTAATTTTGCGCTTGATATTGTTTTTGCTTCGTGTGGTTTTCCGTGGCTTCTCTCAACACAAATAGCTACGAAATGTTTCTTTCGTAAGTATTCACCCTTAAAGATATAATACTTCTGTTTCTATTTTTTCAAAAGTAGAAACGAAATGTTTCAAAAAATCATCACGGATAAATAACACAATTATAAGTTTGAGTTTACATTGTCCTTCGCACCAATTTAACTGACCACATTGTCACAAAAAATACCTTCTTGGATTTCGCATGTTGCATTCTAACCCGCGGGACGCCGGTCATATCTACTACTTTAAAATAAAATCTTTTAACAATTGATTTGCTGGAAAAAACGACATTAACGCATCCAAAATGAACAAGCTTTTAAATAATTGATGTGAAATCTTGAAGTTATTTTAAAATTATTCATTCAAAATTCTCCGTAACTTCTTGGTAATGTTACTTTTTTTGTTTTCAAAGGTATCAAGCAATTGGACAGCTCAGTGGGAGTCTCCAGTCAGCCATCATGTGTTTAGCAGTCGACAACACAGAGTCAGACAATAATTTAGTTGTCACTGGATCGAAGGATCATTATATTAAGGTATTACCATCAATATATTTTATTCAGTTATTCAGATACCCAGATATGTATTTTGAACATTCAGTTTCCCCCTTCTACTTCAGAACATTTTTTTTTTCTTTTTTAATTCCACTATATTAATAGTTACTTTTGAAAGTTGCCGTTTAAAAATGTGTACATGTGAGTTTAAGTAACTTTTTAACACTTAATTTTAAAAAAAAAGTCAAAAAAATCTCTTTTTACTGTCGATTAATTTTATCGATTCTATATTTATTTGAAACTAAAAATATTATGCAAATTCAAACAAGTTTAACAACAGACTCTATGCACAGTTTTGAAACTAAGCTCTTCACCCTTCTGTACCTAAGAACCAGAACGACTATGTCCAAAAATACAGATTTTCATTTTATTACTGCATTATAAGGAGGATCACATTCTGCGTCGACCCATCAGAACGTTATTCTCTGAAGTAAATTCCTTCACAGTTATTTAGCAACATTGGGGGTTAAGCTTTTTTACTATGTTAAAGGAAGTAAACAGGATTGAAACTTATACAGGGTGTCCACGCCTACGTCCGTGGCCCAATAGCTAATTTCTAAACCGTTAGAGATAAGCATATAGTTTATTTAGGAAAAAATCTCTAAATTACGAAAGGAATTTGGGCTACGAAATGTTTTTCAAAAAAATCAAATTTTGAAAGAGTTACGAAATTTTAATTTTTATACAGCCCCCCAGTCCTATCAATCCTATTTAGTAAAACATTCTTGACACTGTAATGTTTAAAACTTTTAAAAATCACTCTTCTACGACAAAAATTGAACGAGTTATGACGTTTTGAAAAATCAAGATTTTGAAGGATTTCGCATACGGTCCCTTATGCAATCTCTCGATGACGTCATGAAATAATGCAAAATCTTGATTTTTCAAAGTGTCATAACTCGGTCAATTTTTGTCGTAGAACAGTGATTTTTTTATGGTTTTAAACGTTGTTACAGTGTCAAGAATGTTTTACTAAATAGGATTGATGGGACTGGGGGGCTGTATAAAAATTAAAATTTTGTAACTCTTTCAAAATTTGATTTTTTTGAAAAACATTTCGTAGCCCAAATTCCTTTCGTAATTTAGAGATTTTTCCCTAAATAAACTATATGCTTATCTCTAACGGTTTAGAAATTAGCTATTGGGCCACGATAGGCGTGGACACTGGACACCCTGTATAGCCCGTACTTTAGTAGATAAAGGAGCTCAAACTTGACCCGAGCGGAGCTCGGGCTCAGTCATCTTCATGAAAAACGCTACTCCGGGTGACGCTCAGATTGGAAAGTGTTAAAATTATTATTCCTTTCTTCAGGTTTTCGAAGTAACGGAAGGAACCGGCAACCTGATCAACACCAAAAGCTTGAAGCCCCCCCACTACGATGGGATCCAGAGCCTGGCCATCAACGGGAACGTGCTGTTCTCTGGTTCTCGAGACATGTGCATCAAAAAGTGGAACCTCAAAACCGGGAAACATATTCAGGTTTGAAAGTCATTTTGCTTCATTGTTTTACTTCTTCGACAACCTGGCTCTTATCTCATTTATTTATGACTAGCAGTACCCACACGACCAGCGCTCGTGCAGTAAATACAAAAAATTTGGAGAAAGGGTAATGTTTTCCCCTTCAAAACATTTAAGCGTAATCCGAAAACTGCAACGATCCAGTTAAGCCTTGGCTAAGTTCACTTCGCATTGAAATGTCGCAGTCAATCTTTCCATGTTTGAACAAAATGGCAATTCCAATTAAAAATTGATTTTTGCAAACTTTAAGCGGGTATAAGTTGTCTCCACATGAGTTTTCAACATTCATGTTCACGACACCGTGGGTAGAAAGTGTTCCATTATATTATTTTCCGTAATCTTTCCAATGAGACCAAGATCGAGTCGATACGATATTATTTCTCTAGATAGAGCCATTTTTGGGTCAAAAATTTAGATTTTGAAGAAAAAAAGAGCCATTCATCGAATTTTTTCCGACCTTGGCTAACCAACTGTCCTGAGCTTACCAGTACCTGCTGTAAAAATTGGAACGAAATCGGCCCGGTAGTTTCTGTCCCAGGATGCCGAAAAAAGTGGATGTTGCAACTTTTGTCCCAGAGAACAGAAAATGTAGTGAAAAATGTCATAAGTATTTGAAATTCACTTGCAAAAATCATTTGCTTCAGATCTGTAACAGTTGTAAATAAATCTACAGTTATTGTGTGCTTTGCTCTAAAATTATTATTTTTAACAGATAAACTAAATTTTACGTTGATTGCGTCTTTTTTTTTTTTTTTATTAATCATTAAGCAGTGTTTAAACTAAAAAAATGCATGCAATGTTCATTAATCATAATGAATTAATTAAAGTAAACTTTGGGGTCATTTAACCCCAATTGGGTCTTGAGCAGGGTTTGAAAAAAGCCAAATTTTTTTTTGAAAAAGCCACCCACCTGTGTTTTTGATCCAAAACCCGGGTTTTTATCTAAAAACCGGGCTTTTTTAGGTTTCTTCAAGCATCATTTAAATATCATTCTTTTTTCAAAGATTGTGCACCTACGTTTACTTTTCATAGAACCAGGGGAGTAATGAAGAAAGGTCATTGTGACCTCCTAAAAAAAATTCTTATTTGGAAACAGCATTGTAATATTGAATTTTTTGAATTCATATTATATTTTAAATTGATATTGAATTGAATTGATAGCAGCGATGAAAATCTTCCGCGGATCCGCGATTTTCCGCTTTTAGTATTTTTTCTTTCTTTCTGCGATCAAAAAATTAGTGTTGCATCAAGTTTAGGAAAAAAAACCCCTCATTATTAAAATGAAGCTTAAAATAGGTTGATTTAAAGTAGTAGAGGTTGAAATTATTTCCAACTTCCAAAATAATGGAGATGTTTTTTTGGATGCAGCAGGATTGAAATCTCAAGAATAGCGTGCAATTATCGGCGAACTATGTACTCGTTTTTGGCATGCTGCCAAAAACATCAGCTTCCATTTTAAGAGGTAGAAAGTAATGAAGTTCAGCTAAAATATTCAAGATCTTTCAAAATTTTGGGAAAATTATTTTGATCTTTAAAGTTTATGAAAATAACTGAAGACCAAGCAATATTAATTAGAGAGAATTTATTTCTTGAGGCACACGTGTCTAATTCATCAAAAATTGCTACCCCCCCTTTTTTTTTACATTGTTGTGAATGACTTAAAAATAAATATTGAATAAGCAATTAAGAGCTTTGAAATACATTTATTTTTGATTTCAGGACACAAATTAAGAGGAAATCCTGCATGACTAATTTCGCGTAATGTGGGGAAAAATCTATCTGAGTTTTAAGACAAATTTTTCCTCTTTTTTGGCTTTGGGCTGTTTTCATTCCTGTGCTTGATTAGAGTAATTGTTTTTATCTTCTAATTATTAAAAAAAAAAAAAACAAATGGTGTGAAATTCAGGTATAGTTTCATTTCTAATACCTCATAAGTTGTCAAGAAAGGAAGATAGCAATTTCTGGACCAGATACTGACCGAGATTAAATATTTTAACAAACTAAATTTTTTTACTAAATGGATCAATACCAATTTCTAAGCTTAGTATTGATCAAAATACTCGTCATATTAAGTTTGTTTCAAAAATAAATGTTTTCAAAATGCAGTAAATTTTGAAAAAATCCACTTTACTGACATAGTGGGTGTTTTCAAGTGGGCCTGCCCAAAAAAAAACACACGGGTAGGTTTTTTCAGGCTGGGCCCGCTTTGGCGAACCTTGGTCTTGCTTGTGATCGAAATGGGAGGGGGACCCGCAAGGGTTCAGTGAAAATATCATGCATGTGCAATAGACCGTCCCAAAAAAATTATTTTCAAAAATCAATGTGCATATACCCACTCAAGTTGTGCCAAATGACATTCTAAAGGTGTAGTAAAAATTTTAGCCAAATATTTTAAGATTAATAGACCTCTCATGAGCACCCAAAATCAATTTTATGCCCTATTTTCGGTACAAACTATGCATAATGCAACGAATATTTAAAAAATAAAAATTATTGTTTATTCATTAATTTGTACATTTTAAGCATAATATAGTTTAAAGCAGAATGTTTTCTACATTAAATTTTATCAGTTATTGTTAACTTCAGTGCTTTCAGAACTCTGAAACTGTAATTTTTGTTCTCGACTTACTGTAGCTCTAACTTTAAAATTGTGTGTCAGCATTTTATATAAAAACTAAAGCTTACATTATATTCATTTTTGATTTAGTTTTAATTTTCTAAATTTTTCAGAAGTAAGTTTAATTTTAATGAATATTTTCTATAGTTAAATAACAGTACATTGACTTTATATTAATTTTACAATAAGTGGTATGAGAATTCAAAAGTTACTACTAGTTAAGGATTCCAGGCTGTTGTGCCGTGGTCTGAATGGCTTTAATCCATTAGTATTTACTCCGGCCGTGAAAGCATTCATTCTTACATTAATTCAAAAGTTGTTTTCACAATATCATATCCACACTGTAATATAGCTGATAGAACAGCTTGTTTCAGTTCTTGATATTCATAATAACAACCAATTACCGACAAATGGTGAAACACTGGGCTGGCTATTTCATGATTTAAAGATTAGGAAATTAACATTATCAGAAAGATGCGTACCGATAACACAAAAACCAAATGTTGTGACCAAACTGAAAATGATCTATGAAAAATATGCCAAAAAAAATGTATTAAAAAAACATAGGAGGGCATCCAATAGGCAATGACAAATTCAAAAGGAGTTCAATGAAGAAATGAAGAAAAAATGTTTGATATTTCTTATGCAGGCAGACAGTGAATATACTATTAAAATACCTGAAGATTGGAAGTTCCTTCAGGACCAAGTAGGGAAAAGGATGAATTTTATGGGAGGCAAAAACTGACATTTAAAAAACTAGCAAGAAAAGCAACAGACAAGAAAAGGTAATTAGAGAAATCAAGAAGAGAAAGCAAAAACAGGAGAACAACAAAGTATGTTATTTGAGTCTTCAATTGAGGCTGCATCATTGAATCAAAAGCAATCACTTTTGTTAAAGTGATTCGATGTTTTTAAAACTAACACCATTGGGTATAAAGGAGGACTACAAGGTTAGCGAATGGATTTTCTAATTTAGACTATGATTCCAGACTTAGAATGCTTAACATGTATAGTCTTGAGCAAAGGAGAATCAGGGGGACATGATTCAGTTGCTTAAAATTATCAAAATGAAAGATGTTATAGGGTTAAATTTTTGCACGGAAAGCAGGACAGGGGTCATTATTATAAGCTGTGTAAATCTCAGGCTAACCTGAAAATTCGGAAAAATTACTATTTTAGCAATTAGGAATAGTTTACCGGAAGAGGCGGTAAGGAGCAAGGGAGTAGATAGTTTTAAGAGGGCCATTAATCTTCATTGGGGTCTATAATTTGACTAGGACCAGCCCTGTTGGGCCCAGAGCCTGTTGCTGGTCATCGCAGTTGTATACTCTTGGTGATGCAGATCATGTTCCTGGTTGTATGTTTAATTCCTAGGTGCCTATCACATGGTAAGATGGATGGCAAAAGGAGTTTACTGCTTGAAGAATTTATGATTTCACGAGGAGTACAAATTAGTATCTTATGAGATTTTAGCATTAGAAAGAATTCTGTTCATGACAACAATCTATGCAAAATTGTGGCTCAGTACCCCCAGTAGCTGCAATATACCTCATAATGACTTACATCTTCTACAAATACTAGAGCTATACACAGAAATTGATAGTGAAGTGGCTCTTAGAGCTCTTGTTTAAAACTTGAAGGAAAACTTAGATAGCTAAGTGAGGATTTGGTATGTTACAGCTTTTTTTTACAGATTGCGTGCCTCCAAAGGAAAAAGCTGCCATAGTAAAAGCTTTATAGCGTCCAAAAACCAAAAAGGGTCTAAAAAGACTAGAACCAATCACGTTAAATCTTTTCAGAATAACATTATCATATTTTGTGAAAGAACGGATTTAGAATCAGCTGTAATGAAACTGGATAATAATTTTTGTCAGTTGATGTTTGGTTCTTGGATTGGAAGAAATTAATACAATCAAGCTAAGGAAATAGTGTCTGCATTCAGGCCCGTCATTTCAAGTTTTTCCGGGGGGGGGGGGGGGGGTAAAGGATAAAAGCACAATACAATTTCACCAGAAAACAACAAAAACCACGCCCACTTAAATGTAAATACATTGAGTTCTCAAAGGGGGGGGGGGGGTTGACCCCTCCCCCTTAAATGACTGGCCTGTCTGCATTGAAGGTAGTAAATGATTGCTAAGCAAGCAATTAAATTAGCAAGTGGTTTCAATTTGCAACTTACTAATAACGAGCAACTTCGGCTCATTTTTCAAACATTGGAACAGCATTAGTGTATAAAATTTTCTTAAAAGTATCGATAGAAATGCTTTTGTATTGAGTAAATTTTATAAAACTTGGTGAAAAAAATAATTACTCAATAAATTAGGTTTTTGGAATATTTAATGACGTTGAGCTGTCACTTAATAATCTTCAAATAACTTAAAATTTTGCAAGATAGTTATTTATACCAAATGTCACAATAATGCAAGGTATGCCAGTTCAAATTCCAAATTTTTTTTCTCACCATACAATTTTGGGACGGTCTAATGAGCAATTACTTTAAAATGTTTGCCTTGTTTCACTTGTGAATATGTAGTGACAGTTGATCTCACAGTCTGCCTTGTCTCCCACAGTCCCTGAACCAAGCGCACAGGGATTGGGTGCTGGCCCTGAACCTGATCCCCAACAAGGACGTGTTGCTGAGCGGGTGTCGAGACGGCTTCCTGAAGCTGTGGGCTCCCGCCTCCACGCAGCTGATCGGGGAGCTGAAAGCCCACGGTGCCTCCATCAATGTCATTTCATCCAACAGCTCGTGCATCTTCACAGGTTCCAGGTTTGTGTATCAATTTTGTTTCTTTGAGAAAGTGCTAATGGGCAATTCCAGGCAAAATGGGAACTCGGTGTTAAAAAAAAATTGTTGAAAAATTGTCTTAATTTTTTTTTTGTACGTTCTCTATATTGATTGAAGTTTACAAATTGGAATAAGGTAACTTCAGTCGAATCATTTTCCTTTTGTAAGAGAACTTGTTATATGAGCTCACAATCTTGTGAAAGTCTCTCTCTGCTAGACACAATTTTAAACGAGCATATTTTATTGGTTTAGAATGTTTCCACAATTTAATTGCATTTTTTCCTGGCAGATTTATTCGATAAAAAAACAATTATTAATAGTACATTTTGAAATTTATTCTTAAAATAATTTTTTAAGTAGTTTTTAAACCATTAAACTTTGTGTAACGTGAGTCACGAAAACTTAATTTTTTTAATCACTCTCAGCTTTCTTTGAGGAAGTGCTAATGCTGAATCAGGAATATTAATTGTTACTTGCTGTAATTAATATTAATCCAGTTAAAACTAAGTGATAAAACTATCTTAACAAGTACCGAGATTAAGTTAAAAATTTAAGCAACCCCTGACCCTGATTGCCGATGTCATATTAAAACGAACTTCTCCGGTCATGAAGCATTTTGAATCCAAAATGTATAGTTGTTTTCGAGAGGATACGGCAAACACACGGGATAATCCTTAATAGTAAAATTTGCTAGTCGCAAAAGCATAATAAGGAAAGAAAATTGAAAACTCTTATACTAAAATCAATGACTAGTATAACGGGTTAAACAACCTGATTTCATTTGTAAACTTTGAAAACTCTTTAACCTTCCTTTGATATTTGTCTCAGATAACATTACCAAATTTATTTCTCCCTATTTTTCTATTAATTACTTGTTATTAATTTAATTCTATTAATTACTTGTTAACATTTTACGAGTCTTTAAAAAATCCTCCCACCTTTTTTTTTTTTTCATTTCATTGAAACATCCACGGACATTGTTAAAACAAAACACGATACTTTCAACTTAATTTCCTCTTAATCACATTTTTTAATACTCTTTTATTAGTTTCACATTTGGCTTTGTTTGTATGTATGTATGTAACTCTGAATAAAAGATGAAATTCACGTTCTTTGCAAAGGTAAAAGTAATATATTTAATGCTATTATTAATACTAAAGGAAAACTATATTACATGTTGATGTATTATATGTGTTTCCGTTGTTTGTATGTAACTCTGAATAAAAGATAAAATTCACATTCTTTGCAAATATAAAAGTAATGTATTCAATACTAAAGGCTGAACTATATTGCATGCTGATGTATTATAAGTAGAGATGAAAATGGTCGAAAAAAACGGTTTTTTTACGTTTTTTTTTTCCGAGGAGGTTTCTTTCTATTCCGGAAAAATTGAATTTTTCCATTTAATTTTTAAGAAAGAAATTACTAGAAAATCTTTTGTTTGTATAATTGTTAGAAGCGTTAATTTATTCAGGGCTCGCATTCCCCCTAAAATTCCTAAATTTCCTAAAATATTTCAGACGTCCTAAAATTCCTAAAATTGTACTAAAATTTTGTGGCATTCCTAAAAAAATAGAAAATTTACAGGAGCTCTTTAGGAGAACTTAAAATACCTTTCTGAAAGTATTTTATGACCAAAAGCGAACTTTTTCCTAGATATTTAATGTGATAAATAGACATTTTTCAAAATATTTCGTTAAAAACGCATTCTTCACACTATTTTTCATCTTGTTGAAAGATTTAAAATTCTGCCTCTTAAAAACGAATTTTTTAATCTTTAAAACAGCTGTTTCATCACTTTACTCGAATGAAACATAACCTGCTGTGAAAATTTTCGACTTCAGGCCGTTTTTATGCGCCTAAGTTCGATTATTTGCGAATTTCGCAATCTGTTTGCATCCGCTTCAATAAAACTCGTTCATTTTAGTTTACTGTGTTCATTCACCGCTTGGATATCGATAATTTTATTCTTACCATTAGTTTGAACCTTGTTTAATTTTCTTTGGTTCATAGATTAGTTGTAGGCTCGTCATTCAATGTTCACCCATTTAAAAATGTCAATCCTGTTGCATCTGAATCAGTTCAAACCATGAGCATTCTTAAAAAGTAGCATTAGTTTTTGTCAAACTTTATTTTTGGTTCAAAAAATATTTTGAAAAATTAAATAGATTTAAAATGTTGCTAAGGATGTTTGGGATAGCATTAGAATTCAGGAATCAGGGAATCCAACAGATCTAGTAAACTTAGGCAACTGTTATAAAAAGATGCGAAGTGTACTAAGCCAATGATTCTTTTTCCTTACTTTCATTTTCCATTCAACATTTAGGCTTATTATGACAATTATAATTATAAATCATTTCTACAGATCTTTAAAATTTTTGCTCAACAGTTTTTTCTTCACTATTGACATAATCTTTCTGCTTTCAAAAATGCATTATTTATCAAGTCTTATTTATTGGGATTTTGAAGTAGCATATATAAAATTGTAGCCTCGGCTTAGTTTGATAGTCAGAAATGTTTAGGCTACACTTCAAATATCACAATACTTTTAGGGAGAAAGGGGGGTAGAGTTAAAAAGTAAACATATGGGCTTTTGACAATACATAGATATTACGCTACTGTTTTCAAAACAAAAGATTGTTGTGGGTCTTAAGAACTTTATGCAAAGGAAACTTTTCTGGTAATTAAAAAAACTGAAGAAAAATATTAGCAAGCAGGTATTTTTTTTTCTTAGATAATCTTAAAACTTTGAAATCAAAGTGCATTAAGCTCAGCTAATAGAATTTATAAAGCTGTGGCATTACTTAATGATATATGCAGAACATTTTACTCATTAAGATTCCCTAAAGTTGTCCGGCAATATAAAATCAATTGTTTTAAGTTTATTCTTACATACATTCGAAAACAGGGGAAAGAAGAAAATTATTAACTAAAATTTGTTTGGTGATGCGAGATGGTTTTTGATTCGTAACATTGAACATAACAGGCCACACGGGTTAATTTCACGAACTGTTCTCTGGGCACTGCTGTTTCACTAGATAAAAAGAAAAATGACAAAGAAAAGACTTGAAAACAAATTTATTGGAAAAAGCGGGGGGGAAATGTAAATTTCAGATTTGTTGAAATAACAAAAATATTAATGAGTTCAAAGAATGAATATTATTTCTGGGTCTATAGTGTTTAAAAACAGCTGTATAAAGTTGTTGTAGTTAAAACATTATTCAAGTAATTGTTGAACAGAATTAATATTTGTATAGAAGCTGGTCAACTGGAAAAATTCAGATATGCCTATGATTGAAAGTGAAAATTTTGAAAACACGACTGCAAGTTGAAGTGCCTTCTGGCTTATGAACATGTTATATAGCATTAAAGCATAACTTCTTTTTTGTTTTGACTCTTTTTTTTTTATTGTGGGTTAAAACCCCCAGTATTTGAAGGTTGTAATTTATGCTATAATAAATAAAATGCATTTTCAGTCTGGTTTGTCAGGTACCACTGAGGGATTTATTTGTAGTCACACAAAATCGTAAATTACCCCTAAAATTTTCCTAAAATTTTGTCAAAATGTTCCTAAAATTCCCCTAAAATTTTGAAAAAGTCTACTGCGAGCCCTGTTTATTGAATCCTGCATTTTTGGTTTTCATTTAAATCCCCTAAGCATCTTGATGCAAAAGCATAGAGCCATTATTTTCGTTTTTTTTTTCCTTATTTAATTACATTGCAGGTATCAAAGAGCTTTTTTTTTTTTAATCGTATACAAAACACTAGTTTTTTAGGATAATTATGAAATTTAGATACTGAAATTGTACTAAAATGTTCAATTTCTGGTCATACTCCCCGATAATTTTCAGCTTGGAAAGCAGAAAAAAAGATAAATAAAATTTATTCAGTTTTTAAGGAAATACTTGAATATTGGCCATTCTATAAACATTACGTTCTCAACTCTAGGACAGCACAATTTTTAATTGAAAATGTTAAAGCAATAGTAAATAAGTTCAGAAATTTATGTTAAAAACACATTTTAATATTTTGTAATAAGTGAACCACTGCTCAATTAGGTAAAAAAATAATTCTGATTAAATTCCAACTTTTGTAAACACAACAGATTTTATAATTGGCTTACTATTAGTGTATTTTTGATATTAAAAGTACATAAATTATTTCTTATGAAAAATTACATATCGCCACTGAAAGGTAAAATTATTTCATTATTGATAATTGCTTATGCACAAAATTTTTCCTTTATTAATATGAATTCTTTCATACAAAATGCATTACCTCACTTTTTAACTGATTTTCTTTATGTACTTCCTCTACTTTGTGTATGTATAAAATAAACTGTCACATACATATTTAATTTTATATCATAGATTTATCAATTTTCTGTTAAAAATTGTTAATTTCCTTTTGGTATTTAGATATTTTCCAAAATTTTATACCAATATGCAATATTACTAACATTATGACAGCATATTTACAAAAAATTTAATAACTTAATTTAAATAGTTTACATATCTTTTAAAGATTTTTTATGTGTCTAACAATTCAGAGTTCAAATCGTACTAAGATAATAATTATTAACGTTTTGTGAATTTAAAGTAGCACGAAATATAAAATAAATAACTAAATAATAAAAAAAACTATATTAAAGTTACTTACCTTTATTGCAAATTCGAAGCAGAATTCAACGCTATCAACTATTAAAACTCTCTCAACACAACTCTACACAGAAACTTCTTTAACAAATCCAACGTCCTTTTAGTGAAGAACTAATTTTACTTCTTCATGAAATGAATAAGCATAACTTCAGCCACAGAACTAGGTTTCCGCTGACTATGCAAACTAAATATATATCGCCGAGCTTGCTAAGCACATAGTAGAATCTGCAATTGAGCTCAAACTGAGATATTGTATTTTAAAGAGCTGCGCCTCCATATATTTTGTTGTGATGACTTTCTATTCAGCAGATTAAAAAAAAAGTTTCCAATCACAAATGACTACAAAACATTTTATTAATAACACATACAAAACAGAGAGCAACCTGAGGTTAGTTACTCTGGTTTTGTTGAAAAGTTGGGGTACGACTATTGTGCTTAGCAAGGCAGTGCAGTAGGTTGAAACTCCAGTTTAAATTTTGTTCAGGTTTAGAAACCATTACACAGTTTATAGTTTTCTATTAGAAAGGTTTAAAAAAAAAGTCATTTAATTTTATTTGGATGGGAAAAAATCAGAACTCAATAGTTTTCATTTTTAGATAGTGAGGTTATATTGCAAGGGAGAAAAATCATTCTGATTTTTCTTTCAAACACTATTATTGATGCTTGAAAGTATCTACTTATTATTTTAAGTTTGAAAGACAGTCTAAAATAGAAAATTTTATTGTAAGGGTTAGACACACTTTATCCAATATTAACAGTGAAATGACGATATGATTCATTTGTGGGGTTTGACCAAGAAAGCTTTGAGTCATAAAACAGAAAGGCTATTTTTTTCCTATTAAAACCTACCTAATTATGCGTATTTCTGCCATCAGGAAAAATAATATGTGTTGATTGCACATATTTTTAATGATTAACCTTTTAAATGGTCCAAGAAGAACAAAACTATTAAAAAATGCTCTTTTTAATTGTAAAAAAAGTCAATTTTTCATTTTTTTTCCAATTTTTCCGGATAAAAACAGGAAAAAAAACGTTTTTTTTCCCGTCACTTCAAAATTTTCGGAAATTTTACATCTCTAATTATAAGTGCATGTAAACTTAACGGATATTCAAAAAATTTTGAAAATCAGAAGGAAATCAGGTAGAGTATCACGAAGTGTTTAACCTTTATTATCAGTGGTAGTATTAAGTACATTACTTTTATATTTGTGAAGAAAAAACTCAAAAAGCGTATTTTTTAGTTATTTTAAACTATAACTGAATATTTTTTTCTTTTCCAGTGACTGCACAGTAGGTATTTGGAGACTGAAAAACAACAATGATCTTTCTCCTGACAGCAACGAATATGCTTTCCCATGAACGTATCATAGTACCTCTCATAGTATCTTACAATAGGAAAATTAACTCATTGAACTTAGACTAAAATTTTTATAATGTTATAATTTTATAATAGTATTACTCGAGTGAATTTAACGGAAAGCCAAACACTATTTACTGTGCGTGTGAACTGAAAAGACCCCGTTTACTCTGTTAGCATTTTCCTCTTGAAATTTTATATTTTAGCATAAAACGCATGTTCATTTACTTGTGTGTTTTATAAGTTATGAATTTTACATATTTTACGTGGATATTATGTTGAGTGTTTTAACGACTCTATGTGGCACATTTGTGTTGTCCCAAATATCATCAATTATTTATTGTGTACATAGTTTATGACATATTTTGTGCACGGCATTTATTTCATGATTCTGTGCACATTTTTGTTTATAGGTTATACATGTTCCATGAAAATGCCAAGCATTTAACTTATTTATTGTCAATAGTATCTTGTCATTACTTTATTGTGTGTAAAAAAATCATGCAGTATTTTTTATGGTTTTTTTAAGGGGGCGGGAAGGAAAGCCATGTTTAGTTTAATCTTAATATATCTTCCGTTTGCTTTTACTTTAGTGGGCATTTTTTATATTTTAAAGCATAATAAATTTAAAATTTTACTTACTTTTTTTCCCCTTTTTGCATTCTGTTCTAGTTTTATCTAAATGATGACAACAAGGCACGGAATATTTTGCAACATTTAGGAATATTTTCTATTGAAAACAGAATTATCTCTTTCTCTCCCCCCCCCCAAAAAAATGTAGAAAATGTAGTAATATTTTTAAATAATAATGAAATCAGTTTAGAGTTTTTGAGGCTTAAAATATGTTATGGAATACTCATTAATTTGTTTTTGTTACGTTCAAAACAAACATGTTTAACTCTTTTGTAATCTATATTTATTCAGTTGGAATTAGCCAAAATCTTATTAAATAAACATTTATGATATAAACCTGGTGATTGAATATGTTAGAATGATAGGTTGTATTAATCGCACAATTTTATCATTGTTCAATGATGTCATGAGAAATATTTTAAAAAAATGAGTGATGTTGCTTTAGTGTGATTGTTTTGGATCCACATTCCAATTTTCATGATTGAAAGTTGAAAAATATGATTCAGCTTTTATGTTTTAATCTCATACTTAGATATAAAAAAAATATTCCCTGGAGTTTTTTTGCCTTAAGTCCAAAACTAAACATTCCTCTATATATTTATTTTGTGCATCTGAATTAAAATGCATTATTTATAAGTAACTAAAATGCAAAAAAGAAGTAAATACACAAATAACAAATAATTACATCCAAAATTTCTGTGAGAAAATGTACTTGAGATTCTAGCATTGTGAGCAACTTTTTCTTACGCAGCATTTATTCTTTTAAGTTTCATTGAGAATTTATATACACAAAGAAATTGGCAACTAGAAGTGTTTTGTATATAGTATGGAACGAATTGGTATTAGTTCTTTTTATTTTTCCCCAACTTTTGCTAAGGTTTCTTGTGCAATCCTGGTGAATTGATATGTATATATATGCTTCATTTTCTGTGATACTTTATGTTCCTTTTAGTGTATCTGTTAGTACTCTGTTTATATGAATATAATGTTTATATAGGTTGTAATAAAAATATTTTAGTGTATGATCGAACATCTTTGAGAATTTTGTTTGAAATTTAAGAAGTTATAAGCTACAAAAAAGAAGTCAATCCGAATCATGAATCAGCAGTGGGCACGTCATTTTACACATTTCTAAAATAAAAAGAAAATGGCTAAAAAATGCTGCGTTTGTGTTTTGTTTGGGGTGTTCATTCACTAGGCCAAGGCACTTTTTCTCCTTTCAACCCTTCAAAAAATGAGATCCAGAAACATAAAAATGAGCGCAATATTTTAAAAAATAATTACATATATCACCTAAAGTGTTTTTACTGTCATGTGCAGTGGCGGCGCCAGCTATGGGGCAGGGGGGGCAATAGCCCCCCCCCCCCGTCGGAAACGTCTTGCCCCCCCCCCCCCCCCCATCGGGTAAAATTTCTAACTTCGTCGGGAAAATCCGACGATCAAATTTTCCGACAGAAACCTGAGTGCCGAAAATCTTTCCGATCCCGACGGATCAGTAAACGGTTTTCAATAAAATAATTCAATCAAAAAAACTATTTTTTCTCTAAAATATTCTCATTATTTAACAAATTACGCGGTTCCTGACCAATTTTGAACACGAGAACCTTCGGGAGACAGGATATCGTCGTATCTCTTTTGAACGAACGTAAGTTCTGCTGTAGAGAGTTTTTTTTTTTTTTTTTTTTTTCAGGTTGAAAAGGACAAATCTTCCTCTTTTTTTCTTGCCAGCTGTCCTTACCCGCAAATCGCCAGCAGCATGGCAAACGGACATTCATTGTCACTTTCTGAGAATCTGATAATCATCAACAATAAATAGCTGTTCTCTACATCATTTCTTAAAATCAGCCGCTAGACACGTGTTTCTCTCCAGGGCCTTTGCCACCCTCTGAGGAGGAGCGATACTTGAGACTCGGGGATTAGACCCCTTTTTCTTCTCGTAAACCAGTGCCGCGGGCCCCCGAGCGTTGTGTATAGAGAGTTAGTAAAGAAACTAAGCGTACCCTTGGCCCCAGTTCAAATTCGCCCTTCGCACTGTCACGTCATGGTGAAAGGATGCACTAAAACTTTTCATTCATGGAGTTACTTCTTAACAAGAGAAAAGAAATCTTAACCAAAATTTAAACGAATTGAAATTTATTAGAACAGAACAGATGTAAATCATGTCCAGAAGTAACTGGGTAAGTGTGTGTTATAAACTTTTGAAATGCTTTTTTTTATTAGCAATAGGGGCAGTATGAATTTGATTTTTTTTTTTTTCATGTGTTTTCTTTCTTCGTTTCTTTCTTTCTTTCTTTCATTTAAAACCGTACACATTTAGATAGCAACGAGTTAAAAATTAAATCTACACACTTTGTGTTTAGAGGTGAGGAAAAAAAGTGTTGATACTTTTTTTTCGCTCATATTTTTCACTCTCAAGCAGACTAGTTTATAAGATAATTCTTTTTATTTATTAAGTTCAATTATACTTCATTTGTTTTTCATTTCCTTTATCATTTAATATTTTCGTTTTGTGTATCTCTGAAATTCTTTCAAAAAATAAAATTGTAAAGGTACGTACATCTTTATCCTTTTGTTTAGTTTCAATTTCAATCCTGATTGTAAACCCCCGACGCAACAAGGAAGGGGGTTGACGTGTATAAAGTTGACGTGTCTGTGTATTTGTGGATCTGTCTGTGGCACTCTACAGGCTGATCGGATGGACCGTTTTGAAAAAAAAAAATTTTCGAAAGGAGGGTGTTCGCAGCTAGATCGCGTTTTCGAATGACATTAACCCATTAACGCCTAGCGTCCCTTTTTAAGGACGGTCCAAAATAGGGTCTGAATTTCCCCAAAATGAACAAAGCTCACACTTCTTGCATTGAAAAAGGGGCTCCTTGTAGCCCCGAAACACGTGTCTGCAATATACCTGTATATTTGTGCATTTTTAACGTTGGATTTAAACTTCACAAATAATAGTGTTCAATTAGTACCTTGGTATTGTTTCAATTCGTTATTAACAGATTACAGCACATAACCATTGTAAAGTGTGTTCTGTAGCAGTTTTAATATAATCTTTATCAAAAGTGACATCGTTCACAATCTCAAGAAAAAAAGCGAAGTTTTCAAAGTTATTCCCAGCTTCCCAGTTTATGTTAATTGCTGATTTTATTTCTTCTTATAAAATGTCTTTTAAATATTATATTGTAGGCAGAAAAAAATGTTAGTAAAAAAAGTACCCTCTGGGGTCTATCGTAACTTTTAAAGGACGATTTTTCTTTCCTTAATAAAGAAATTATTTTTTACGTAATATTTTTTTATTATTTTTCCTGTCCATTAAACACTGTTTGTAACCAGTATACAAAATATCTTTGGAAAAAAAATGTCAGGCATTAATGGGTTAATTAATGAAGATATTAATTAAAAACCTTTAAAAGGTTTTTCACGATTTTTGAAGAGAAAAAAAAACAAGAGAAAAGTGAAACAACAGTATCAAAATGAAAAAAAAAAATTCTGCATCTGATAGAATGTGTTTGAAACTTCCATGTTATTTAGAATTCGAATGCTAACGTTTTTTAGAAAATGCGGCTAAACCTTAAATTTACGCAATTGGAAGCCGATGTCATTGTTTGCCCACGAAGAAAGAAAACTCAATGATTTAAAATGTTTTTCTGTTGCCATTTTATATTTGTTAACAATTAAAATATTTGTAGTTGATTTTAGCATGATGTTTTAAAAGAATATTCAATTTTCCCTCTTTCAATTTTCCCTGCTTTTGCCCGACTAGCAAATTTACTAATAAGGACTATCGTTCCTTTTCTGCGTTTACCTGGTCCTCTTGAAAACAACTGAATGTATTTAAATTTAAAATGCTTTTCGATCAGTGTAGTTCGTTTTAATGTGAGGTTGGCAATCAGGGTCTGGGGTTTTTTAATTTTTTTTATTTAATCCTAATAGTTGTACTGTTTTATTTTGGGTTTATGGTCAGAATTATTACCTTTTATGCGAATGCACCATAAAAAATTAAAACACTGGAGAACGGGGGGGGGGGGGGGGGGGACTTTTATTTTTTAAATTATACCTGTGCCCCCCTGTCGGGCATTTCCTAGCGCCACCTCTGGCCATGTGACAAATGCTATAATTTTTAACAATGCTATTAATTTTTGAAAACAAAATTTCGCTTAAGTGTTCATTCACTGGTCGGTTTACCCTATAATATTGGAAATGTTGATATAAATTGTAGTAAAACTATTTTGATGCATGATCTAACCCCTTTTGAAAATTTTATTTGAAGTACTAAAAGTAATAATCTACAAAAAAAGAAATAAATCTATACGAATGCAAACTTTTTTAAAGAGTTAACGTTCATAAAAATACTAACAATAGTTGTCTAATAAATTTGAAGACAGTAAGCTTCCATTCTCTGTAAGGATAATTTCAGCTTCTATGAAAAATCTCCGGCTCGTTTGTAATTCCAGACTGGTGGTTTCTAACGAGAAAGAAGCTGCAGTCATTGGATACCATAACAAGCTGTTCGGAGAGCTGCCTGATCTCATTCTATGGGGGCAGAAACTCTTAGCTTAATCCATGAATGCCTAGCGTCCCTTTTTAGGGACAGTCCAAAAAGTGTCTGAATTTTCCGAAAATGAACATTTCAACTAAAAGATAGTGTTCAATAAATACTGTGATGTTTTTTCCATTCATTATTAACAGATTGCAACACATAACCATTGTAAAGTGTGTTCTGTAGCAGTTTTAATATGCTCTTTATCAAAAATGATATCGTTCACAATCTCAAGAACAAAAAGCTAAGCTTTTAAAATGATTCCCAGCTTCCTAGTTTATGTTAATTGCTGCTTTCATTTCTTTTTATAAAATATCTTTTCGAATATTATATCGTAGGCAGAAAAAAATATTTAGTAAAAAAAGTATGTACCCTCTGGTGCCTAGCGTCTCTTTCTAGGGACGATTTTTCTTTTTTTTAATAAAAAAATTGTTTTACATGATATTCTTTAAATGTTTTTTTCCCTGTCCATTAAACACTATTTGTAATCAGTATGCAAAAATCTTTGGAAAAAAAATGGTTATATAATAGGTATGGAATAATAGGTTTAAATCAGGCCCATCATTTAGGGGGTCCATGCCCCCCCCCCCCCCCTCTAACTTTGAGAAATCAAGGTATTTACAAAAAGTAGGCTTGGTTTTTGCTGTTTTCCTGTGAAATGAACATTCGGTTTGCACCCATTGACACCCCCTGGAAAAATCTGAAAATTGCGTGCCTGCTTAAAATGTAAGAGGTTTGAACATGTTGCTTTTCATGCAACAATTTTACTAAAAAAAAATTATTTTCGTTTAGATTTTATGTTTTAACCCTTTATGCCCTGGCGGGACTCAGAAGTCCCGCTTATATTAATTTAGTATTATGAATCCTGTATGGCTGGAATCATGCTGAAGCTTTTAAGTACCACTCCTCGTACTTCGCTGAGAGGCCGACAGATGGTACCTGGGGTCGGAAACAGTTTTCTTGGGGGCCCTAAAGCGTTAAGGGGCCTTAGACCCCCAAAATTAAAAAAAAAAAAAAAATTTCGATAAACATGTTTTTCAATGTATTTTCAACTAAAAATACCAAAAAATGCGTAAAAATCATTAATAAATTAAGTTAATATGTTCGAGACTCAGATTAGCATTCTCGACTTTATGGTTTGATTTTATTAATTAAATGGTGCAGGCATACAAGCTCTTTGGATTAACAAAGATCCAAGTTCAGATCCATGCATTCCAAATGGCACTTTGAAACTAATAGTCCAACATCAACAAAACAACCATTTCAAGACGTCTGGCTCTTTAATATATCTTTCCCTACGCTCGTCCGAGCAGTATCATGCCGTGTCTGGCAGCAGAGAGTTGTGTTTTTCTACTGCGCATCACAGATTTTTAAGTCATTTTTGGGCAATTTCGCGTCAAGTCAATCATTTAAAAAAAAGTTTTTGACCTCACCATTTCGAATTTAAGCAAAAATTGGTGCGAAGGACGAATATGACAAGTAATCCTGCCAAGTTGTAGATTTGTACTTAAAAAATTGTACAAAATACAGAGCTGTTAAAAAAACTAAAAAAAAAAGTTCCATGCAACTCCTTTTCTAATTATAATAGAATAAAAATTCAAAAACCATATTGAAGGCAAGAAATAGAACTTTCCATTGATATGATGCAAGATATACTTACGACGGGTTTAAATTTGTAATTGCCCCAAAATGGTAAGAAAAAATCACTACTTATACCAGTAAAAATGATGCGCAGTAAAAAACGCAGCCGCGCTCGGCTGCCAGACGTCTTAAAATTGACGCTCGAAAACGTTGCTAGCTATTAGACTACAAGAAAAGAATGTCTTAACGATGTTCAATCTGCTTGACAGGGCCTGATTAAGATGTCACGGGACCCTAGGCCAAATACGTTTTATTGGGGCCTCCTGTACTGAAGCTTTGCAGTTTTAGGCATCGGATAAAATAAATTTAGACGTTGACTAGAGCAATTTTAGCCATTTTTGTGGGCCCTGGGCCGCAGCCTTGTTGGATTATTCAGTAATCAGGCCCTGCTGCTTGATGCTAGTTTTTCCAGTTTTCCCCAATTTGAGGTACAGTTTCAAATCAAGCTCCCAAAGTCTTCCAATGAGGTGTCTCACTCTTTAGTCCAAAAGACAAGCAAAATACATTCCAGAACTTTAAGGGTGTCCATGAAATGGCGATTGTTCCTCGTTTCCAAAATGTTTGGAATATTTTGGCTTGTGAAGTCAATTTAAAAGAAAAATTCTTTTCTAGAAAAACAGTGCAAAATGACCTTCTAGCCTTTACCCTAACCTTTACTTTTTTTGTATAAGCTATTAACAGGCGTACATCCAGGGGGGGGGAGGGGTCAATAATCCCAAACCGACCAAATGTAGCAAAAAATTGCATTTTTGGGACTTATATTACGAAAAATTCTACAAATCTCCATTTTTGCACAAAAATTGCACGCTGACCCCCCCTCCCTTTCCGAAAATGACCCCCTCCTTAACCAGAAGCTGAATCCACATTTGGCTATTAAACTATTAGGGGAAGATTTTTCCTCATGCCCTACAGTTTGTAGAGCAAAACAAATTCTAACCTGCCCGTGATAGCTTGAAATTTACCTTGAAGTAAATAATTATCTGTAAAAAAAAATTATGCCTTTAAGTAGAGTATATTATTTAACTTATTTGGTTGACCTAAAAATGTCCTAAACTTTCAACTGTATTGTGTTTTGCCCCCCCCCCCCTGCTCCAGTTTGGAAATAGCTGATCTAATTAATTATAATTCATCTAAATCATTATATTATATCCTTATAATTCAGCTGTTAGAAATTGTTTATTTTTTAGTGATGATTGAAATTTTATGGGACTTTTCTTGGGGGGACAGCACTTTTTCATCTGAATTGTATAAAATTATACTGAATGCTAGTTTTCGTTTATTATGCCATTATTTTGTAAATGATTTCCTTTTATGAATATCTTGTTGGAGTCACTTATAACCTCAGCTTCTTAAAGTTATAAAGTCATCCACGATTTTGCTGTATTGGAAAATTGTGATTCATCCATAGTTGGTGATGAAGATTAAAAGAAATTGTACATACGACGAACCAAAAAGCCCTATTTATAAGTTTAGCGTTAGATGTGCTGTGGTGAAGTTTAATTCCTGCTTATCGGTGAATGAAATTTTTGTGATAAAGAGTGAAACAATGATTGTATGTTTTGTAGTTTTGAGCTGCCAGAATGTCCAGGTTTGCAAGAAAGACGGATGGATTGTGTTCGTGTGACAATCTGGTGTTTTATAATGCTGTTCTTCCTCTCTGCTGTAAATATGTTGTTAGTTACTTCAGCCTTCTGTATTAAATAAAATTTTAGTTCAAAGCTACGTTGAATCCCTCTTTATTGTTTCGCTTACCACCGAAGTTTCTTGAAAATCTTCGGTGTTTCAAAGAGTTCGTTTGAGTTTTTACTTGCTGTCTTTGTAATGTGTAGTTATCTGTAAAAAAAAATTGATGTCTTTAAAATACAGGGTGTCCACTCCAATCGTGGACCAATAGCTAATTTCTAAACCGTTAGAGATAAGCATATAGTTTATTTAGGAAAAAATCTCCAAATTACGAAAGGAATTTTGGGTCTATTCAATGTTTTTCAAAAAATCAAATTTTGAAAGAGTTACGAAATTTAAATTTTTATACAGCCCCCCAGTCCTATCAATCATATTTAGTAAAACATTCTTGACACTGTAACGTTTAAAACTAAAAAAAAAAAAATCACTCCTCTACCACAAAAATTGACCGAGTTATGACGTTTTGAAAAATCAAGATTTTGCATTATTTCATGACGTCATCGAGCGACCGCTTAAGGGACCGTATGCGAAATCCTTCAAAATCTTGATTTTTCAAAACGTCATAACTCGGTCAATTTTTGTGGTAGAAGAGTGATTTTTTTTTAGTTTTAAACGTTACAGTGTCAAGAATGTTTTACTAAATATGATTGATAGGACTGGGGGGCTGTATAAAAATTTAAATTTCGTAACTCTTTCAAAATTTGATTTTTTGAAAAACATTGAATAGACCCAAAATTCCTTTCGTAATTTGGAGATTTTTTCCTAAATAAACTATATGCTTATCTCTAACGGTTTAGAAATTAGCTATTGGTCCACGATTGGAGTGGACACCCTGTATAATACAGCTAATGTTTTGTCCCAAACCGTAAAAGTTGCTTATTTTACAGTAATAAACACTAATTTTGTACTAATGAACTAAAATGCTGCTTTACGGTAATAAACTGTAAAATTGCTAATTTTATAGTTTATTACTGTGCATTTTCACAGTTTTAAACTGAAACCTCTGCTGCCAGTATTATACTGTTGGTTTACAGTATAATACAGCTAATTTTGTAGTAATAAACTGAAATTGTGATAATAAGCTGTGTGGTGGGTACATGACTTAATGAAATTTCAGTGAACAACCTACAAAAATCGCTAAGTCTGGCGCTTCTCCCTCCCCCAATTTGACGAAGAAAACGATAGATGGAATCGCCTTAGCAATCTTTTGGGATAGCAGAGCGAAAAGGGCGATTCCATCTATCGTTTTCTTCGTCAAATTGGGGGAGGGAGAAGCGCCAGACTTAGCGATTTTTGTAGGTTGTTCACTGAAATTTCATTAAGTCATGTACCCACCACATTCTGTAAAATTGCTGCTTTGCAGTAATAAATTGTAAAATTTGCTAATTTTTACAGCTTATTAGTGTGCATTTGGCAGTTTTAAACTGAAACCTCTGCTGCCAGTATTATACTATAAAAACAGCACTTTATTTTTTGCAGCCCAATGATCATTTCATTGGAACCCTTGCTTTGAAACAAATCTTTTAATTATTAGTACCAGGGGACCGAGCCCGCTCGGTAAAAAAAAAGGGGGGGGGGAGGTTTGTAAACTTGTATTTTTTGCTAAAATACGAAGTACTTGTTTAGATAAACTTGAAAAGCATTTTTAAGCCTTTGGTTGCAATTACGTATTTAAAACAGCTGTAATTTGTTTTAAAAAACACAACCTTTTTAATCCATGCTCACCATTAAATCACACGTAATTTCGTTTCATTTGGCGCCGAAGACGCGGAAGGTGTTGATGAGAATGGATGCATAGTCCCTGTTCTCCAGTACGCATTTGGTTCCAGTTGGTTTTGACTTTCATTTTACTTACATTTTACACATTTTACATTATACATTTACATTATACATTTAACATTACACTTCAAAGTTCCCCTCGTACATACCACAACTCGTGGTTTAACCGGGATGGGGCCCTGAAGAGCGCTTTGTTCATTTTTGATCCAGGCCATAGGGCCGAGCAAACCCTTGGCCCAGCATCCCCAGGAGGTATCGTTTCACTTGGAGGATTTTATGACCACGAACATTTTTAACGTCCCTCAGCCATCATTAATGAAGACGGTGGATCTTTTATCGGCTGGGCTTCCTCTATATGATCGGCCCGGGACCCTCCGGTTACGAGTCCGACGACTAACCGATCGGACTACCGCGGCCCACACCCAATTCTAACTTTATTTTGATTGATCTTCTTTAAATTTCAAAAACAATAATAATTCTAACGTGTTGCCAAAACTCATTTGAAAAATACCATAAAAATTTAAATTTACGCAGATGTGATTAAATATGAAATCCATTGTTATAATAAAACGTGGTTTCCGTGAACAGTAACAATAAGAGTAATCATAAAGAAAATAGCGAAAGAAAGCTCGCCAAACTTTTAATGAAGGCACAAAAAAAACGCGTTTTTACAGAAAAAACGCAGATGTAGATGAACTCAAAAAACAAAACTTTATCTAAATACAAAATTTTATCAAAATCGTTAGAGCCGTTTTCGAGATCCGAAATACGACGGCTGTCTGAAAAGTTTCCGACCTCGATATGAAAAGGGCAAAACTTATGAAACAAAGAGAGATGTTCTTATTAAGGAGTCTTTTGGAAACTTGGAACCGTAATTTTGGCTATTTTTAGTTCAAATTGTGTGCGTGACAGCCATACTAGTGAGTTGCTCCAACGGTTTTTTGAAAATGGAAAAAATCGAATATCAAGCTCTGATTCGATACTTCTTTTAAAAAGGAAATATCCCTGCACAAATTAAAAAGGAGTTGGACACTGTGTATGGGGACTCTGCACCATCGTCTACAACCGTAAAATTTTGGGTAGCGGAATTTAAACGTCGCCGTACCAGCTTGAGTGTTCATGAACGCTCAGGTAGACCCAAAACTGCTTCCACTGATGAACACATTGCTAAAGCTCATCAAATGGTGCTGGATGACGCAGATTGAAGGTGAGATATATAGAATAAACTATGAATATCTCTAAGGAATGCGCATGCCACATTTTAAATGAGTAATTAAGCACGCGGAAGCTGGCTGCACTTTGACTGCCGCATTTGCTCAATTTGACCAGAAACGTGTCCGAAAGAACATTTGCAGCGCACTTCTGGCACAATGAACCAGAGTTTTTCTGACAAATTATCCTTGTGGATGAAACCTGGATTCATTAGTACACTCCAGAAACAAAAACGCAGTCAAAACAATGGACTGCAAAGTGAGAACAGCTCCAAAAAAGGCCAAAACAGTTCCTTCTGCAGGGAAAGTGATGCCGACCATTTTCTGGGATAGCCATGCAGTGATACTCATTGACTACCTTAAAATGGGAAAAGCCATAACAGAAGCATTCTATTCTACTCTCCTTGATAAATTGAAGGAGGAAATAGAAGAAAAACGGCTGCATTTGAAAAAGAAAAAGGTTCTTTTTCATCAAGAAAATGCTCCTGCTCACACCTCAGTGGTTTCAATGGCCAAAATTCACGAGTTAAGGCTCGAAATCGTTTAACACCCACCCTACTCACCAGACCTGGCCCCAAGCGACCCTTTCTTGGTCTCTAAGCTGAAAGAAGCACTTGTAGGACAAAGGTTTTCTTCAAATGAGGATGTCATAAACTTTGTCACCAGCATTTTTGAGGACACATTTTCATCATTACTTTTGGATGGGTTAAAAGGATGGGAGCATTACTGGATGACGTGTGTGAACTTACAAGGAGACTATGTCAAAAAGTAACAGCCAGTTTGAACGATAAAAATATTTCATCTATGTTAGGTCGGAAACTTTTCAGACAGCCCTCGTATATATATACCAGAATTGCTCGTTTAAAGATATTAGATAGATAGATGTAATTTTGCTTCGAAACTTAATATTTTAAGAAAATTGAGTTTCCTCTTTATTGATTTTTTACCTGAAATATCTTTACTAAACACTCTTGAGAGGGAAAAAAAATATTTTAAAACTAACTATAACACTTTTATACTCAATTTTGAAATCGTACTTGAAAAGTAAAGTAATCTAATTTTTATAATTCAATAGATGTCGATGGACAATCACCACTGCTTTTATCCCATGGCTTTTGAAAAAATGAAACAGCCTGTTATCTAGTGAAGCCTTGCTTTAACATTTCAAAAACAGTAACAATTTAACGTTGCCAAATACCATAAAATTTAAACTCGCGCTGATGTGATTAAATATGAAATCCAATAGTTATAACAAAACGTGGTCGCCACGGAAACAGTAACGATTGATAATAATCATAAAGAAAATGGCGATGAAGAAAGCGTCTCAAACTTACTTAATGAAGGCACAAAAAACGGGTTTTTTTGCGAAAACTGGCGTTTTTACAGAAAAAACGCCGACGTAGATGAACTCAGAAACCAAAACTCCATCTAAATACCAAATCTTATCGAAATCGTTAGAGCCGTTTTCGAGATCCGAAAAATAAATAAATAAATAAATAAATAAATAAATAAATATATATACAAGAATTGCTCGTTTAAAGATATTAGATTAATCTACTTATATTAAAAACTGAGTATCTTTCTAACTATCTTTCTTTCTAACTATCTTTCTTTCTAACTATCTTTCTTTCTAACTATCTTTCTTTCTAACTATCTTTCTATGTCACGCTTCTTTCTCCTGAACGCCAATGACCTGAAAGTCGAACCAGGTACCGATCGATAGGTAATTTTTCAAGCTTCATTAGTTTCAATTGATATAATTATACGATTTTAATTAGCGAAGATATCAATTAATAAGTAGTCAAATTTAAAGCGATTAAGCCTAATAAATGATTAAATATGAAATCCATTCTTGCAAACCGTCGTTGCTATGAAACAGTATAATAACAATGATAATGAGAATTTTGAATGAAGGCTTAACTAAATCAAACACGAAACTCATAAGCGGGCTACTTACGTAGAATTTTTATCGCTAGCTACTGGTAATATTTTGAAACATTTATTTGTTGAAGAGCCATCTACTTATATTAAAAACTGAGTATCTATGTCTGCTTTTTTCCTTTGAGCGAGCTGAACTTACTGAAACTTTCCTCACCATCTTGAAGGCGTGAAGCATCTCAATAATTCGAATGATTTTTTTTTATATAGGAAAAAAGTAAAGGCGTGAAGCGCCTGTAAGCGAGCCGTGTTAGCGGGGAGTAGTTTCTTTAATTTTTTTTCTCACTACTTTCAGGGCACGAAGTGCCCGTGCAACGCCAGGCCACGTGCGTGGTATGTCTTGAAATCGAATGAACATCAAATTATATCAAATAATATAACTTCAGAATGAGGTAAAAGTTAGAGAGGGGGGAACTTATGCATCAACATGCCGCAGGAAGCTAATCTAGCTGCCCTGGCAGCTAGTGTCTTAATAAAATTCAAACTGATAGAACAAGACTGGAGCAGGGAAGATCTGACAGAAAGAAAATTACATCCTAGGCATATAGAGCCGGGAAGGTCTTTTTTGTTCTAGATTGCTTAACCGGACAGTAATACCCCCTTTTAGAGACACCTTTATTGGAGGGACAATTTTTCTGGTTCCGTTCCCTTTGAATGGGACCTCGGACCTCCATATATTTACCTTTGATCAAGGGACAAAAAATATAAAAATTAATGTATAAATTATATTATATATTGTACCTTATCCATGTATGAGAAATTTTGAATTAATTTAAAGGGTATAGCCGGGTTTATAAGTCAAATCTGCCCTTGAGCCCGATTTTGCTCTGATTTGGGGGATCATTTTGGTGTCGAATAAGAAAAATTTAGCCAAATTTTTAGCTCTCTATCTCAAACCACTTTCGGGTTATTTCAAAAAACCCGATCGTACGTTTTTATCTTTTTTCCCATAGAAAAATTCAAAATTAATGAACGGTAATTTTTTTCCATATTCTTAGGAATAAAATACATGAAAAAAAAAATATGGTCATAATGTTTGAACGAAAAGCCGATTTTTGGAGCCAAAAATAAAGTTAAAATATTTTTTTTTAATTATTTTCTGAAAAGTATCAATCCCCAAATTTTGTCAAAAAGTGCCTTTTATACTCCTTTATACTCAGGAATTTTTTTGAATTTTTTGCAATGGTGGAACAATATGAAAAAAATTAAAAACTACTTTGTTTTTCATAATATTGCGCTTAAACAAAATTGCACGCTAAACAGCTTGAACTAAGTCAGTAAAAAATCGCCTGCTGAGTTATTTTATTTATTTATTTACTTTTATTTATTTATTTATTTATTTATTTATTTTTTTTTTTTTTGTATTTTCAAAATAAACAGTTTTTCCGCATAATTTTATGTTGAAAAAATATAAATATTTTCATTGGTAAAAAATTCATTAAAATTAATTTTCTAAACGATGCATTCTTATTACAGGAAAAACCTGAAGAAAACCATATAAAGAAACCATAAGTTATTAGCAACCTAAAAAATGTTTTTTTTTTTTTTTGCTATGGTAAATAATTTATCCATCCAATAAAGATAAAAGTTTAGATAATTAAAGTAGTTTTATTATTAATTTAGCCACCATAGTATAACATTTTTGTAAATAACTGACATTCGATGCAATAATTTTCAACAAATATTTATGAGGATATTTTAAGTAAGGTTAATCTTCATCACTATCTTCATTTACAACGACATTAACTTTTTCATCAATAAATATACCACTCAATATTTCGGCAGGCTTTGCAGTATCGTTTACTTTTGAGAGCCGGCATCAACACCTTAAATCCCAAGTCTTTCAAATATCCTGTCACATCACGAAACCCTCGATCAACTACAAGAATATCATCTTTCTTAAGTAACTTCATCAGACCATTAAGATCATTTAAGATGACTCGCATAATCTCTGCATCCTTCATATTAGCAGTGTATGACCCAAGCATGTCTATGACAAAACCATTTGTGGTGCATATCGTAAATGATTTCACACAAAGGAACCTTTTTTTGACAAGAATGACTTCCTTTGGTATTCATTATTTGCACTTTTTTGATGCCGAATATATGTTTAATCACAAATAAATATTAACTGGTCATCTTTTACTTGATACAATTCTCTAGCAGTATTTGAGGTATTGGTGAGTAATGT